>JAODXP020000029.1:22960486-22965486 GCA_027497455.2 Sardinella longiceps
ACACACACACACACACACACACACACACACACACTTTAACCCCTGGGTCATTGTTATGTGACTGGCCAGTGTGGCTGCTGTTGCTGGGTGCTTCTGCGGGAAGATGGGATTGATTTGGAGCTGCCGCCACAGGCAGCGCTTTCCCTGTCGGAGTTAGTCGACATGTAAACAAGTGTCCGGCTCCTTGGCCCTGAGGTCATTCCTGTGGATCATCTCTCGCTGTCACTTTTACGAGGGGTGGTCAGTGTGGGAGGGATGGACGGGGGTTTTGCGGAGGATCCTCTCTCCTGTCCTCCCCAGGTTGACAAAAGACACACAGGGAGCAGCGTGGCGGATGGAGCATGCACACACACACACACACACACACACACACACACACACACACACACATATACTCACAAAACTGCATTTGACATAAACACACACACACACACACACACGCATGACTGTTATACTGAAGCATACACAAACAGACATACACACAGTTCTCAGATGAATACAATTCCAATTCACACACATGAACACATCCATCCATACAGACAGACAGACTCACAGGGACATACACACATATTCACACCCATACACACATATGCAAACAATTGCATGTACCATCTAACATCTTTCAAATTGCTTCTATAAGTCTTTAACAAAAAACACTGCGCTCCTCTGTTTCCTTGAGGGTGCGTGATCAAAGAGGTTCTCTTACAGTTGCACAGATAACAGCACTCCAAATTTTTAAATCTTGTTTTATTCTAATTTCTCACATCTCAGGCAAGGACAAGCAAGTTGCTTATACTGTATCATTCATAACTCTCAGTGTGTGACCTTGCGAGTGTATCCTTTTAATATCATCGCGATCAATGACTACTAAGAAGTAATGTTTAATTCAGCACGTCTGCATTGCACCACATTTCTCTCAGTACCGCAGCAGTAGTATCACGATAAGTTCTGCATGTATTTGTCTGCTATCATATCACATAAATCTACAGTATCCTGCATGTGTCAACAGCTGTCTCCAGCAGCTGTATAGACTCCTCCCTCCTCTGGAATGTGCAGTACAGTACAGTAATGCACAATACTTTATGTTGCCCTTTGTTGCTGATGCTGCAATTTTTTTCTTCTCGCCTCTTTACAGATGTTCAGTGATGATGTGGTTTGGTTGAGTTCTGTGTGCTATTTTAGGGAGGGGTCTCTGGGTCTCTGGCTCTCTGGCTCTCTGGCTCCACGCAGCCTTGAGCTCCCAGCATGAGAAGATCAGGCTGTATTGTTGCGTTGCGTTGCGCTGCGCTGTGTGTGCTGTGTTGTGTGTGCTGTGTTGTGTGTGCTCCGCTGCGCTGTGCGCCGCCTCTTGCCTCTGTGTTGCATCAGAGTCGGCTGTTTACAGTAGTGTTTTGAACCAGGGGGAACGTTGCGATGCCTGTTTCCTGTTTTTCTTTTTCTTTTTTTCTTTTTTTTTTTTTGTCTTTTTTCTTTTTGTGTTTAGCAGATGGTTTTGTCGAGTGAAAGCATATTACATTAGGTCAATTGTTGAGACAATCCCCCATGGTGTAATTTGGGGTTAAGTGTTTTTCGCTCAGACTGGGAATCGAACCCATGACTCGGTGGGCATCCCCTTACTGTAATGTTGCTAGCCGAGTCCCCTAGACTCTACTCTGCATTAGTGATGGTTGTAATGTGCCTCTAGCATGGGAACAAGACCTACATCATTCTGCTAATGAGTGATTGACCTAACCACTTCCAGGGGCGTAGACGCCATGAGATTTTAAGCTCAAATCAACTTTTAAACTTTCACCAAACTCTTAAAGAGTGCAGCAACTGCATAATTCATGCTGAACTACATTTTAAATTGCTTACTTCATTTGAAGGAAAATGCACACTGTCAGTCAGTTTCACTATGAACGCAGAAATTCTGAGATTTTCATTGGTTGTGATTCATGTTAACCTAGCCCCATGCTGAATAAACGGCTAATGGAACCCCTCCATATACACATACATACAAAACTGTGAAGTGATTTCAAGCCATCAAGGATTTTTTATTTGTCACAAACATATGATTACTGGTGTAAAAAATGCAGTGAAATTACTGTATGTCTGGTGTCTGTCTATTTGTTCCTTAAATGTCCTATTGGCTTTATGTCTGGTGTCAGTCTATTTGTTCCTTAAATGTCCTATTTAAAATCCAAATTGAGTCCCTTGTTGTGTCCTGTCTCCGCAGGCAGCGCGGCCAGTTTCGTGGTGGAGGTGGAGCAGCTGGAGAGATACCCAGTGGACCTGTACTACCTGGTGGACGTCTCCGCCTCCATGCAGGACAACCTGGAGCGCCTCAACAACGTGGGCGTGTCGCTGTCGCACCAGATGCGCGAGCATTCCAGCGACTTCCGCGTGGGATTCGGCTCCTTCGTGGATAAGCCCGTGTCGCCGTACATCAGCGTCCACCCCGCCAAGATCATCAACCCCTGCAGGTAAAAGTGCGGAACGCCGCTGAGATGAAGGAATGTTATCCGTGACTCGCGGGAATGGCGGGATTAGGGATTGGAGCGGTACCAAAAGACTGCCAGACATCAACGCGATTGCAACCAGCAGGCGAATCCACCCAAGTTCCAATCAAGCCAAGGTTCTCCTTGAACTCTGCTGGAGACTAAGCACTGCTTTATGGTCTCTGAGAACCTTTTTTTTTTCTTTTTAATCGAAGAACCTTTGCGGGCTTCCTAATGAAGGCCATATGGCTCAGCATTCAGTCTAAGCGGCTCTACCTGGCAACACCAATGATTGGCCAGTTCTATCTGAACCTGAACAGGGGGTTTGGGGGGGGGGGGGGGTAGATGAATGCTGTCCTTTGTTCTACCGGGGGGCAAACAGTTGGTTTTAATTGGCACCCCCCAAATAACTGCACCCCTGCAAGGGCAAAGTTGAAGACTCCCTTTGTGTAAACCGCCCATAAGCCATGCGGCGAAATAAGGCTACTTTAGAAATGAGCATTGGGCACTGTTGTGGACGCCTGTCAATGGATACTGTGTTCCTGACAGCCTGCGTCTGTTAAATCATTGTGGTTTGTGAGCATGGGCCCGAATAAATAAATTAGAGGATCGTTGGTCACTTGTCAAAACATTCTCTCAACTTTAATGTTGATCTTGAATTTCATCTGTTCATTCACCCATTCGGAAACTTCTCTTTGTGGTTAATCAGTGTTTCTTTCTCTCCTCTTTTCTCATCACTCCCCCTTTTTTCTCTCTCTCTCTCTTTCTCCTACCCTCCCCCATCTTCTCACTCTCTATCAATCTTTTCCCTCCATGAACTTCTATCAACTATTTCTGTTTTTCTGTCATTCTGTCTATCTATTACTCCTTCATTCTTTGTGTTACTCTCTCTCTCTCTCTCTCTCTCTCTCTCTCTCTCTCTCTCTCTCTCTCTCTCTCTCTTCCGTATACTCTGCTCAATCCATCTTTCTATCTTTTTCTCCCATCCTCTTTTTCCTTCTGTCTATCTTCTATCAATTTATCAATCTTATCATCTCTTCCTCTTGTCTTTTGACACCCTCTGACTTTCTTTGTTTCTCACTCCCTCTTTCGCTCCTCCATCTATCCATCAACCCATGCATGCATATCATCTCTCTATCCCTCTCTCTCTACCTCTCTGTCTCTATCCCCCTTTCCTCTCTCTCTCTTCCATCTATCCATCAACCCATGCATGCATATCATCTCTCTATCTCTCTCTTTCATCCTCCTGCTCTATCTACTTTTCCCCTCTTATTCACCCCTCTCTCTTTACCTCATTGTCTCTATCCCCCTTTCCTCTCTGTATTCCATCCATCCATCCATCCATCCATCCATCCATGCATCTTATCTCTGCCTCTCTCCTTCTATCCCATTCCATCAACTTATCCCCTCTTATCTACCTCTCTCTCTGCCTCTGTATCCCCCTCTCTCTTTGCCCCCCTCCCCCCCCCTCTCTCTCTCTCTCTCTCTCTCTCTCTCTCTCTCTCTCTCTCTCTCTCTCTGCAGTGAGTATGATGTCCAGTGTCGTCCGGCTCATGGCTTCATCCACGTGCTGCCTGTGACTGAGAACATGACAGAGTTCACGCGCATCGTCCAGCAGCAGAGAATCTCTGGGAACATGGACACACCTGAGGGAGGCTTTGATGCCATCCTGCAGGCCGCTGTGTGCCAGGTGGGCACCGCAATCTACACACACACACACACACACACACACACACACACACACACATATACAGTAAAAGCTCTGCGCGCACACACACACACACACACATGCACACACATACAACAAAACCACACACATGTACACACACACTACACTACATACAGTAAAAGCTGCTGTCTGGTAGCACACACACACACACACACACACACACACACACAGTGGGACAATAGCATCAAATATGTTTGGGCCTATGCACAGACACACACACACCCTACTCATTGTCCCCTCACACACGCAGACACACCCCACGGTGGTGAGAAAGATGCAATGCAAATATCTGTACATAGAACAAGCTTATTCAGCTAGTATATGATCTCTTGTCTTGGTGATGATGTCTTGAGGTGATATGTTTTGTTCCATGAAATCACACAAAAGAAATGTGACCCAGTCAGCCAAGTGATAATACGCGTCATATGTCATCTATCGGTGCAGACAAATGAATTGAATTATTCTGCAATGAAACTCTCGGTTTGAATCACACACTCATAGGCCTCTGTGGACTCGGATGAATAAAATGTGGGGTTTGGGGGGGAAAAAAGGGTTTACTTTACCTTCTGCTTGTCACGGTGATTTAGTCAGTGGAAAGTCTTTCTTTCTTTCTTCTGTGGTTTGTGCAGATCAGATGAATGGAGTATCGGACTTCTTGAGCAGGGGGAATCCCAACCCACGCCGAGTGTGTAAATGTCAGCTGGTCGAGTCTAATAGACGTTTAAGGTCCTCCTGGTGTTTGTATTGCTTTGTATGAGGATTTATGAGCTTCTAGCTCCATTCTTCATGTTTGA
>JAODXP020000029.1:22980486-22985257 GCA_027497455.2 Sardinella longiceps
TCGATGACATCACAGGTGGGCCAGAATCAGCGACCTTCACCTTAGCGAAAAACGAAAACAAAAATCCCAATGCCAGTTTTCTGACAGTGTTAATGTATTTATTAACACCATTTCTTTTTTTTTTCAATTGTGTGATTAGCAATTTAGAGTTAGCGACTTACAGTAGCATGAGAATTAATGAAGTGATTGAGAGATCAGATGAAAAGGTGTGCATTTATATATGACATATCCTCACTCACAGAACAGCTGTTATCCAGACAAATTATTTGTTGTTGAACACAAGTGTGTGTGTATACTGTAAATATGTTAAAGTGCTCAGTGTGTGAACTAACCCCTGTGAAATGGATTTCCTGACTCAGGAACACAGCACACATGTTCCTGTCATTGCTGTAGCACAAACTCCAGCAGCCTTATGGATTTGCTCTCAGAAAACACTCACATTGATATTACATTTACCTTTCCTGTAGCACAAGTTGGCTGGCTTAAAGTGAGTCTGCCTGAGTACTATACGGCTAAGGCAGCTGAACTAGATTGAGAACTATGATGAATAAGTCTAAGCAAATCTACGCCCTCACACACACACACACACACACACACACACACACACACACACACACACGCACGCACACACACACAGCTTTAGGCCTTTCTGAATGTACTCATAGTGACTGAAAGATGTAGTGTGGGCATTTTATCATCTTTTAGACCAGAGACATTGTATTTAGGAAGGAAGTTAGATATGACACAACTACAGAAGAAAATGCACAAAGTTCAGTAGATAAACTTTAGTTTAAACATATAGCCATCTTTCTCATACCACACACTCTTCTTTGGTTGGGTGTCTGTCTGCCCCCACAGGAAAACCCAGAGGGAAATATTGCTTCTTACAACAGCATATTGTCTTCCCATACCTGAAAAATACCTCATACCTCATCTTGATCTTCCTATTTCTTTTTAAACCGATTTTCAATTTTGGTGTCACTTCTTACTACTCTTGTCTTTCTATTGTACAATGGTTTGTCCTGGGATCTTCAGAAAACTACCTAACAAATGAATGATGAACTATTAGTGACTACTAACAGTCAGAGTTCAGCATTACCCTGCCTGGGCCTCATTAAGGCTAATGACTTGGTGGGCTTGGTTAGCACATTACTAGGTTAGCATTGGATGGGAGACCTCCTGGACTCTCAGGTTGCTAGGCTACTGGAAGGTTGCTGGAAGTGGTGTTGGTGGCTCTCCTCCTTCTGACCCAAGATCAGTTCTAGTGCCCCAGGGCAGTGTGCAGTGGAACACTCATTAGTCAGGAGGGAATTCGTCCAAAGTCAGGAAGATCGTGCACTTCTGGACAAGTTTTTGATTTTTGGCAGGGTGTTAGATACAGGTATAAGGTTTTCAAAAATCAATGGATACAAGTTGGGGTGACCCCCTAGTGGCTGGTATTCATACAATCCAAAATGGCCCCCAACGGAAAAAGAAAAGACTATATCTAGGTTTCCTTTAGTCTTAAATTGTTGTATAATGTCATATTTTTACTTTGTTTGACACAAGGAATTCAATTTGGATATGTTCCTCTCATTTTAGATAAATTTTTTTATTAGATCTATTATCATAGTCATCTTTAGCTAAAATAAACTGTCAATGTCTGTAAAAAGGTCAAACAAAAGGTAGCAGGAGGTAACAGATCATTATAACACCTTCCAATTGCATGCCAAGTTTTGTGATATTCCGCTCATTGATTTACGACATTTTATACCAACTGGCCAGCAGGTGGCCGGACATTTTTCTGCAATATCTAAAGAACCATAGGGCCTAGGGGGACCACATTTTTATATGCTTGTCTTCAGGGGCCATGTAAACCTATCCCATGATCACCCATTCCATGTATAGCGCCACCTGGTTAAAAATGAAAAAGCTAGTGTTAACAGCTATCTCTGGCTGACATGGTCAAAACTACACAAAATAAGGCGTGTCAAAATGCATGCCAAGTTTCGTGTTGGCATGTTGTCAGGAGCTGGTCACTAGATAGTGACTCGATCCCACCCAATATGGCTACAAAAAGTTTGAAAGGAAAAAAAAACCCTGGAGTGGTGGAGTGGAGGTGGAAGATGACTCATAGGCGGCCCACATGGTAACGGACCTTGCAACGTAAACAACGGCTCTGGTAGGGCACAAGCTACAAAGCTGCATATGTATCTGGAAAAAGATAACATCAGAGAAGGGTCTCAAGATCCATCAAGTTAGGAAAAAAAGGGTTGAATCTTGTGGCCAAAATCTTGTCAGAAAAATGAGTGGGGAACCATCAATATAGACATAGTCCTTCTCCTGGAGGGGCTGAAAGGTGGTGTAGAGAAGAAGCTGGACAAGATTGGAGAAGTCATCTACAGCTATGGGGCAAAGAGATTTGGGGTGAAAAGCGAGCGCTGTAAGGTACTGAAGGAACCAGCTCTTTCCAAGTCCAGAAGGCAAAGAGAGATTGAAAGGCTGGTGAAGAAAAGAAGGTGCCTGAGAAAACAGTGGAAGAATGCAGCAGAAGTGGAGAGGAAAGGACATGAGGCACTGTAAGGTGACATTAACGCTGAGAAGAGCTGAATGCTTGAGAAAGCAACACAAGAAGGAGAGAACGAGGAGTGCCTTCTACAGAGATCCCTACAAGTTTGTGAAAGCCCTCTTCGTCAAGGAGAAATCTGGGACCCTCAAAGGTACCTTCAAAGACCTACTCCGATAACCAGAGGCACATGCCAGCCAGCATGGTGAAGGGCGGGAGGGATCCTGATTCCCAAAGAGAAGAATTCCTCAACCATTGACCAATTCCATCAGATCAGTCTCCTGAATGTGGAAGGAAAGATATTCTTCAGTAGTGTGGCTCAGAGGCTCTCAGCTTTCCTACAGAAGAACAACTTTATTGACAGCTCAAAGCACAAAGCAGGGATAAGTGGATTCTCAGGCTGTCTGGAACACACCAATGTTATCTGGCACCAGATACAGACGATGAGGATGGAGAAGAAAGACCTGCATGTGGTCTTTCTAGATCTCGCCAATGCCTTGGGATCTGTGCCGCATGAGATGTTGTGGACAGTGTTCAACTTCTTCCAAGTCCCAAGAGGGCATCACAAGGCTGGTCAAAGCCTACTTCCAGGACCTTCAGTTTTGTGTTGCAGCACAGGCTAGCACAACTGCCTGACAGCACCTCGAGGTTGGCATTATGGTGGGCTGCACCATTTCCCCACTTGCATTTACCATGGTGATGGAGCTCATCATCCGGGCATCACGATGGGTGGTTGGAGGAAAGCAGTTGAAGAATGCGCTGCGTCTTCCTCCAATACGAACTTACATGGATGGCATGACAACAATAACAACAACACCTGCATGCACCAAACGCCTACTGGATAAACTCCAGAATAACATTCAAGGGGCACGGATGGTGATCAAACTCATCAAATCCCGACACATCTCTATTGTCAAAGGCCAGCTTGCTAATGAAAGGTTCCACATCAACAACGAGCCAATACCAACAGTTAAGCCTGTCTAAAGTCTTGGCCACTGGTACAGCGCAAAGCTCAAAGATGGACCTTAAAGAGGTGGACTATTCCTTTAAAGCAAGGACATCACTAATTTGGAAGGATAGAGGGCTTAACCCCTTGGGTCTATGGAGTGTGAATAAATTCATAGACCTGTGGTTTGATCGCCTGGGAGTACCCATTCTCCTTTACGTGCTCCATTTAATTTCACTCTGCAAAGCAGCATGGTGACCATGGTTGATTTTCTTGCCTGCTTTTAGGTAGCCTGGCCCGCCCTCCCAGTGACGTAACACCTTCAGGCAGTGTTGCTTCTCACTGGTCTAGCCAGCTACAATCTACACAGGGTTTCTGAGCTCCTGAAAGATCGGGACATCTACTTTGTCGAGAATCAATCAACTGTGCAGCTCCAATGGCCCTCGTTAGAGGCGTGTTCTAGGCAGTGACGTTACTCAGTCCTGTTACTCAAGCAGTTCCCTTCGTGTCACATACGTCAGAGGAAAGAGTGGTTTAAGCTTCAGCACAGCTTTTTCTGACATCGACCAGTAGCAAACTGAGGCATTTGAGGGAGGCCTCCAGTTTTGACCATGTCAGACAAGAATACCCATTAACACAGATTACAATACCTTACTTTGGGTTTTCATTTTAAACTTGGTGGCGCTATACATGGAATGGGTGATCATGGGATAGGTTTACACGGCCCCTGAAGACAAGCATATAAAAAATGTGGTCCTCCTCGGCCCTACGGTTCTTAAGATATTTGCAGAAAAATGTCCGGCCACCTGCTGGCCAGCTGGTGTAAAATGTCATAAATCAATTTACTGTATGGCACCTCCATGGGCAGAATATCACAAAACTTGGCATGCATTCGGAAGGTGTCAGAATGATCCGACACCTCCAATTCTGTGTGTCTTTTTCACAGATATTGACACTTTATTTTAGCTGAATATGACAATAGATGACAAAAGATGATAATAGATTTAATTTTTTTTTTTCTAAAATGAGAAGAACATATCAGAAGTGCATTCCTTGTGTCAAACAAATTAGAAAATGACATAATACACCAATTTAAACCTATATACAGCCTTTTCTTGTATGCATACCAGCCATTTTGGATTGTATGCATACCAGCCACTAGGGGGTCATCCCAACTTGTATCCATTGATTTTTGAAATCCTTAGGCCTATACCTAACACCATGCCAAAAATCAAAAACTTGTCCAGAAGTGCACGATCTTCGCAAATTCCTCCTGACTA
>JAODXP020000029.1:22985357-23000357 GCA_027497455.2 Sardinella longiceps
ATCTGCAGTAGAAGTTGGCGTGCCTTGCATGGGACGTCCACCCGTCTAAGGTCCTGACTCACTGTTGTGGTCGTAAAACATCCCATGGTACTTATTACAAAGAGTAGGGGGTTCCCTAGTCCTGGCCAAAGGCCCATCTTAGTTCATTCCATCTGGACCCCCTAATCGCCCCCCAGTGAAACCAACTGACTCATTCTCTCCCTCCCTCTCCACCTCAAACTCATGTGTGATGAGTGTTCTGGCACATAATGGCTGCCGTGCATTTGTCGTGTGGGTGCTTCTTTTTGGTCCTTCCATCGTCAAAATATTTTGGCCGTTGCTATGTTTATTGTTGTTGTTGTTATTGTTGCTAGTAGTTGTAGTTAGTAGTAATTGTAGTAGTAGCAGCAGCAGTAGTAGTAGCTGTTGTCGTAGTGCAAGTAGTAGTAGTAGTAGTAGTAGTAGTTGTAGTATCTGCTTGTCCCTCGAGTGCCTGAGGTTATCCTAATGAAGGCCGGTGTGTGTGTGTGTGTGTGTGTGTGTGTGTGTGTGTGTGTGTGTGTGTGTGTTTCTCCTCTCCTGTGTGTAGAGTTGACAGACGTGTTGGGGAAGCACTGCTTGTACCCCAGCAATGACCGCTGCCACTATCGCTTCCACATGGGGGTGGAGCCCGGCAGCCCCCAGCTACAGATCAGCAGGCAGCCAGGTGAGCAGGCATAGAGTTACTATACTATACTATACTATACTATACTATACCATAACTATGCTATACTCGAGTCCAGCTACAGATCAGCAGGCAGCCAGGTGAGCAGGCATAGAGTTACTATACTATACTATACTATACTATGCTATACTATGCTATACAGCAGACTATCACTAGTTCCAGGCCATACTTATGACTATACTTACTACGCTATACAGGCTTGTAATACTCAAGTCCAGCACATGATCAAAAGGCATGCCAGGTGAGCAGGCATAGAGTTACTATACTATATCTATACTATACTATACTATGACTATACTATACTATGCTATACAGCTGAGTTACTCGATCCACTACATGTACTATCAGCAGAGCTTATTTTGCACTCCAACGTGAGCAGGCTAATAGAAAAGTTTAACTAATACGTATACATAGTACTCTAATACTAGTACTAGTACGTCATACGAGGACAATGCTACATCAATAGACCAAACCGGCTTAAAAATAATAAAAATAAAAGGCTGCGCAGCAGCACAAGATCCTCTAGTGCCAAACCGGAATTACACGTAATTGCTTAGAATCACCATAGAGAATAAACTAGTGGAAAATACCTTAAAAAATATTTCCTAATGTGTTAATGCCACTTAAATTAGACGTAGTTTGGGGACATATTATCTATTTATCAATATTCAGCAATTATAAGGTATATATTAAGTTTTGGAGACTGATGAATTTATTTTAGTTTTAAAGGTGATGAATCACGTCGACCGCATCTGGCCGTATCCGGTCAGCATCTGGGCTGCCATGTGCCCGCGGGTCACCAATTGAATAGCCCTGCTATACAGGCTTGTAGTACTCGAGTCCAGCTACAGATCAGCAGGCAGCCAGGTGAGCAGGCATAGAGTTACCAGCAGAGTACTACACTATGGCACTTTACTCTACTATACTATACGATACTATAGTATACCATAACTATGCTATACAGGCTTGTAGTACTCGAGTCCAGGACTCGTGTCATTAGTCGGACTTGTTGCTTTATTTAACGGACTTTCGTTGCTTTCGGACATGCTCACTGAGGACTTGATCTTGGACTTGAGTGTTTACTGTGTTTGGATTTGAGGAAGGACTCAAATTTTCCCCGTTTTTCTCAACACAACTTAAGACTATTTTCATAAATTTTCCCTATACTATTCTATAGTGTACTATACTAGGCCTTGCACAGGAAATTGATTCAATATGGAATCAGTACATGTCAGGGGTTGAATAAGCCCAGGGAAAAACATTACTGGAGCAACAGAATACCGGTAGAATAGCAGAGAAGAGTAAACAGATCTTGCCAATCTTTCCCAGCAATATTTGGCATGGTGTTGTTCCTGGAGTACTTTAGTTGGCCTACTTTAGTCATTAGCAAGCAAATTATCATGACTATTCAATCAGAGCACATGGAACTGCTTTTGTGGTCGCCCAGCCACATTTGCCCATGTATCATCTACCCTAAGACTGTCGTGAGCAGAAATATTGAGACGCCTTTTTTTGTATTCATTTTTGTTCATTTGGTCACCCCAAATGTACTCATTTTGCTTACTCCGGTATGTGTCATTTTCTGGTTTACTCACCAGAAGGTTTAGTCAGTCAGTCAGACTCACTCTCGGACATACGGTAGAGTTTTGTGTCTCTACCAAGAGCTGTCAGGACTTTTTAAAGTTTTTCCCTCAGATCATTTGTGTAGTCCAGCCAAATGAGGTATCAGGAGCATACTGTATCTGTTAAAGCAATAACAGTCAGGCTTTGCTTTGCAGCTACATTAGATCATTGATAGTTTGTCTTAATGACGGACATGTAAATTAAGCATTCATTATAAACAAACTTAGTCCTAAATATAGTCCTAAGTCATAAATTAACGCCAAGCAAAGGAATATTTGTAAAATACTTTAGTTACACTGTCACCCCTTTCACCCCACCTTGCAAGCGTTGATTTGGGAAACAGCGCTGGCCATTGTGCTCCCGTGTCTCGTCTTTCTGTTTCCCTCATCACACACACACACACACACACACACACATACACACACCCTCCCCTCCCCTGACGGGCCTGTCTTTCCGAAGGCGCTCTCTCGCTCTCTCTCTGCAGCGCCCGAGCCAGGTCGCCATAGCAACTCGGCGCAAAATGTCAGTACAGTACTTTGGCCCCTTTGTGTGCTGGAGGTGGGTGGCGCCGAGCCAAGCACCACGCTGGGTTTCACAACGCCGATGATGTAAAGATCGGCCGGGATAAGATCCGTCGGGTTTTGGCCGGGGTCGGTAGTGCGGGTCAGATGATGCCGGGCAAAGATGTCACGTCCACAGGCCCGAGCGACCTAAAAGGTCAAAGCTAGCCTAGTGATGTGGGAGCTTTGGAGGGAATTTTTCGGTTTGGACTGCTTTTCCTTTCTTTTTTGTCTTCCCTCTTTCTCTCTCTCTCTCTCTCTCTCTGACTCTCCCTCTCTCTCTCCCTCTCTCTCCCTCTCTCCTTCTCTCTCCTCCTTCCCTGTGCCTTTTGTGAATGGCTTGTCAGGAGCTGCTGCTGCTGCCGCTGAGTTTCTCTGGCTGCGAAGTTCACTAGAGTTCACTCGTTTCTTTCTCCCGAGGGTTCACTCGCGTTCGGCGCTCAAGCTGCTTTTCAGATCACCACTGCTGAGAGATCGCTCAGTGTTCTCTCTCTCTCTCTCTCTCTCTCTCTCTCTCTCTCTCTCTCTCTCTCTCTCTCTCTCTCTCTCTCTCTCTCTCTCTCTCTCTCTCTCTCTCTCTTGCTCTCTCTCTGTCTCTCTCAGCTTCTTCTTAGTGCTGTATCAGCTGGGCAGAATAACCCCCCCCCCACACACACACACACACACACACACACACACAGAGACCCACACACACACACCACACTTGAAAAACATACCTATGCATTCCTCTGCTCAAGGACACACACATGTACACTCTCCATCTCCATATGTTTGTCTGTGTCTCTCTCTCTCTCTCACACACACACACACACACACACACGCGCACACACACACACACACACACACACACACACACACACACACACACACACACACACACACACGGCTTAGGTAGAGCCATAGGCGATTCTTAATGTTGCACAAGAAGCCTTGTACAGTTTGTTCATCACAAGAATTCAGATAAGAGCCACACACACATACTGTAGATGCCCACACAGATAAGTAGCCCGTGACATACTGTATGAGGACATAGCCACACACTGATGTGCACACAGATAGACAAGTCATCAGACGCCCTCATCCTCATCCCTGAGCTTCTGAGTACAGTATAGATACACACATGCAGTGGCTAAATTCCAATCCCACTCAAGCCTAAAATCTTTAGCTCTGATTTATTTATTTATTTATTTATTTATTTATTTATTTATTACCTCCGCCAAGGAGGTTATGTTATGCTCGGCGTGTGTGAGTCTGTGTGTGTGTGTCTGTCTGTGAGCAAGATAGCTCGAAAAGTACTGCACGGATTTGGATGAAATTTTCGGACAACGTGTGTATTGGGACAAGTAAGAACTGATTCGATTTTGGTGGCGATCGGTGATCCAGAACACCATCTGTGACCACATTGTCTTGGCGGAGGTCTGCGCTCTCTGAGCGCTTTTCTAGTTTATTTATGTATTTATTTGTGTGTGTGTGTGTGTGTAAGGCTTTTGTGTTAGAGTTAGGATGTAGGCTACATACATTGACATTAAGCCAATATCCACACAATGAGCTTTTGTGTGTTTGATGTGGTATACTATACACAATAGGCCTGACAATACAAAGTGATTGAATTAACTAGGCAAGACTTCTTTCGGTACGCCATGCAGCACAGCCCTCAATAAAACACTTGTGGATCAACACACAAACAACAACAAGAAAGCTGTCTTTGCGAGCTGTGAGAATAACGTTGAAAAAGCATTGGCATGTCACAAGCCACAATGAAGCAGAAATCAGTGGTACCATTTGTAGAGAAATGTTGGTAACACTTTATTTCAAGATACCGTCATAAGACTAACATGATACTGTCATCAACTATGACATAACGTTGTCAAGAACCTGTCATGACTTCTGACATACCTTAACCTAACCCTAACCATGACAAATACCGGGTGACACTTAATGACAGAAGTCATGACAGGTGTATAAAGTTTATGACAGATTCATGACAATGTTATGTCATAGTTAATGAAAGTGTCATGTCAGTCTTATGACGGTACCTTCAAATAAAGTGTAACCGAAATGGTAAATCAATGTTTAATTCCTTCCAATAAAGGCTTTATGGGTTGAGGGCTTTGGATTATGGAGGAGGACATCTAGATTCAGGCGATACATTCCATTCTCCACATTCCAAAGCCCAGGTTAGGGAGGCAAGCACAGGTTAAGGAGGAAGGCAGGTAAAAAAAAATGTAGTTCTTTAGCATCTGTTTGTGTTCTTTCTCCAGAGTGCTTATCAAGCCAGCGGTACTTTGTGACCTTCCTGAGCGTGTTTGTTCTGACGGTGGTACTGGGCCTGGGCATTCTGGCCGTGCTCAGAATCATGCTCCGGCGCCGAGATGGAACCCAGACAGACAACCAGAACCAGCCGCACGATATCAACAAGAAGGTACGTGTTGTTGTTTACCTTGGGATTCATATTTCTCTGTGTGTGTGTGTGGGGGGGGGGGGGGGGGGAGTACAGGTGATTCTGACATTTATCATGCAACCTGTTTGCCCCACTTCATAAACAGAAGTTCAATTCTGACATTTGCGGAACTGAATTTAAAATGCAAAACATCTATGTGGTGATGTATATCACATCAGAGGCAAAGGAAGTGTTGTTGATGTGTCCATTGAGACTGCAGTTTCCCTTGTCTATCAGTAGAGGGCAATGTCCTCCTAAGAATGACTTTAAAAAACTATAGACTTTTAAAGGAACAGTCCTTGATCACTTGCCAAGATTTAGATGAATCCCATCTTCCTGTAGCTATTTTATCCAGCCTGTGTGGTGCACTTAAACATACGTCTGCTGTGCTATTCCAATAAGGTGGCTGTGTGACAAAACTGGGTCATATGTGAACACAGAGGAAGTGGTAGACCTAACAGAAGAGTCATACGGCTGCAGCCTCTCAGCAAAACATAGGACTCTCCCTATAGGATTGTTTGCACATATTCCACTTGACCACATTCTTTGGCAACCCCCCGGGTCTTTGTATATAGTAGCTGACTCTGTATTTTGGGAATAGTTTTGAGTCAGGCTGAGTGGATCAGTTTTCCCAGGAGAGTAGAACTCCACTGGAGAGCCACGTGTGTCAGACGCGATGAAGAAAGAGGTGAATTTTTGGAGTTGAGTTCAAATGTTCACGAATGTTTCACTCATTCATTGTTTCATTCATTTATTTGGTTGGTTGGTTGGTTGGTCATCTGTCAGGGCCACATGTTTCAGAAGCGAGGAAGGAAGACGTGAATTTTTGGAGTTGAGTTCAAATGTCTACGAATGTTTCACTCATTCCTTCATTCATTCATTCATTCATTAATTTCCATTTGCTTGTTTTCTCATCTCTTAGTTACTTGAGAGCTAGTTTGCCATAGAGCAACTCAGGCTTAAGTGTCCTGAGTGGGTTAAGGGCACAATGGTAGTATGTACTTTTCAGGATACCTTACAGTAGGCTGGCTCTTCTGCCACTATCACAATCATTTTTTCAGTAGCATCAAGTACAAAAATCACTCAGCAGCAACAAAGATCTTAACTTATTCTTGAGAGATCAGTGGGAAAAGACTTGTTTCTTTTAAACTAAAGAAAAGGTTTATTTTAAACAAAACAACAGTATGATGTTAATAAAGTATAGTTGTTGTTTTTGTTTGTTTTTGTCAAACAGGACCGATCCTACGCTCCAACAGTGAATGAGAAAACAGTCACATACCGGCGAGACAACAACGTGGAGCGGCCTGTGGAGATGCACGTACAAGTGCCCAAGATGCCCCTGGATGACATGTGGCAATAGAACAGGGCTGGAAGGCAAGTCCATGGGTAGCAGATGATCACAACCAGGAGTGGAACTCGGCCACTTACATGGCGCACTGCTCTACTTTCTGTAGAGGGGAACTCTTTGGGACCTCATCTTTTAGTTCTATTCACAGCACTAAACTCAATGTGGTTCTAGGCCTTTTCTTGATTTCCTGGTTCCATAGTAGTTTCTACAGAAGACTGTACAATCAGAAGGTACTTAGTTCAATGTTGGACTTTTATTTGTTTTTGTTTTGTTTTGTTTGTTTTGTTTTTTCGTTTGCTTGGTAGCTCATTGTAAATGTTAAGTTTGTATTTAAGTTTGTGAAAAATTGTTCTATTTATAGTTTTTATACACTACACTTTCCAGCTTAGCATTGCTATCGAGTTGGCGATGCACCATAACGGAGGAGCCTGATTTGGACATATCGTGTGTTAGCCCGCCACCTAGTGGCAGCGCCGAGTACTACCCTCTCCTCATAAACAGAGGGAATCAATCCAGCAGTAGGCACCAATTAACTTTTCAGTAGCTGGCCAGTCATAATGGGTTGCGATTAAGTTGAAAAATTAATTTAGAAAACCTACCTGACCTATCTGTCTCCTATAACTGGATTTAGGTAACCTTTAGTTCAGGCAAAGAGGATTCAAGCGTCAGTATTCCATGATCTTTGGTTCAGGTGCTGAGAAGATGTTGACATTTGCCACAGTTTTGGCAGCCTCGGACAGAATGGGCAGTATCATTGTTTTTTTTTTACCCTGTCATGCTGTTGTCATATAACAAATGACAACAAAATGTAGCCTATGTTGTACTAGCATCACTGAGATATCATATGCCCTAAACACAAGATTGCGTAATTCTCCTAAATGCAGCGTCTCATATGAATGGCGGAAAGTCATTCAATTCCGAGTTGTCAAAATGTTGCTGTCCCCATGGCCCAGGTATTTGCAGTCAGTAATGATCCTCCTCGATGTTCTACAGAATGTTGGATTACTGGATTTTGTTTTTCTTTGATCATAGTTTGAGGTCGTATAGTTTACAGAATCACCTCATATCTGCGCACTGCGCAGAGCAGAAGGACCTAAGCGGTACTGTTTCGTTTACCGAATGATCTGCATAATCAGCCTTCGACTTGACCTAGGTACAGAGTGGGATACCTGCTTTTTTCACACACGTTACTGCTTCATTCGAAGCCACACTTTTTGACCTTTTGTTTGTTTTCTTTTTTTGTCTGATGTCAATTAGTCTAACTGGAAAACGTGAAAATGGCCCAAGGCTTTTGCTGAATCTGATGCCTCCACTGGAATTGTAATTCTGGGCCTAAGCGTGACAGAGCAAGTAGCCGATGTTGTGTGTGGATGAAGGCTTGCTAATGATGTCTTGTACTACTGATTGAGGTCTGTGGAATTAACACAGGTGTGGGAATGGAGTGCGTAGAGACGGTGACAGCTGGTGACGTGGTTCGTCTTCAATTTAAGAAGCGAAAACATAATAGCTAGTTTGCCATTACCAATTCCGACTTCTCACTCCAACTCTCTCCTGTGAGCTTTCCATCTCCTCTAATTTGATGACCAATAGTTTACTTTACTTTTCTTGTTCATCTCTAGTTCAGGACTCTAATGATTATGATTTTTGATTATTTATTTTATTATTATTTTCCTCTGTTTTGTGTTTTTTATTATATTTTTCGTGGATATACATTTGGTACGAAAGCCATCTATAGACGAGTGTGCTTGTCTACCTGGCAATATTCTGTTTGCAGTGATAATATAAGCACCAAAACGAATGCCCTGCAAGACACCTTTAAAATAAACAGTTAAACCTAAATGTAGCATCCTGAAGGGATAATTATCGTTGATGTCATAAACAGACAACTGACTGAAAATATATATATAAAAATAAATCTGTGAAGCAAGACCCATTGACCACCATTTAATGCCGATAATGAGTTAACAGTGGTAAGTTTAGCTAGACAATATTAAATGCGCATTCTTTTGATTTTACTTTTTCAATCATTTCATGTATTTTGTGGAATACAGACCTTAGCGTACCAGATGTGCCCAGATAGCAGCCTGGCGCATGAACTATTTGATCTAGCCTATTTATGCACATTTTTGTTGTTATTGTTTTTTTAATTATTAACTGTAGTTGCTTGCTTATAATTGTCTCTGACAGCCAATTTCGAAAGTCAGATTGTGTAAAAATACGCATTGCATTGCGTATAGGCATTGGCACATCACACGTTTCCATTACGCGAATTACGCAGACGAAAAGATTTAATAATTTGTAGGGAAATTTGTGTTTTATTCACAAATTGTTTTAGGTTACCTCGTTAACTCTGCTCAGCATGTAGTTAGATTACTATTTTTTTACCAGAAAAAAAAACGCAAAGCACAATTAGACTATAAACCAGGGCATTGATAATGATAGAGTTTAGGGCATTCACATAGCACTTTCCATTCCCTTCCGATAATATGATCTTAATTTCGTAAGTGTTGATGTCTCGTTGAAAAAGGTGAAATAAAATTGCAGTTGAAATACTAATTATTGTCTGTTTAATTATGTTCCCCAATAATTATATTTTCTATGATCGCTCTTTGTTGATTTTTTTTTTTTTTCTCTCTCTTATATATTTTTTTTAAATCATACAGACATGTTTTAGTTTAGGTTGATATTCTCCTTCACCCCCTCTGAACTTTTGTTGTGTAAGATAGTTACAGTGTGACATTTTAGCTTGTTTTTTTATGCTATATTACCATAATTATCATACTAACTAGTCTAATGGGTAGGCCTACAGTATAGGCCTAGTTTTTTAGCTGACCAATTTACTAGGGGTCTATGTGGAGGAAGACCTGCGCAACTCGGTCAACTCATATACAGTGTACAACAGGGATGCACATTTTCTCTTGAACACTTGGGGACGCCATTTACAAATGGTTTGCTACTTGGAACACTCAAATGCGAGCTCGAACAACTTTAAGTCAACACCTGAAGACTTTTTCTTCTTACTTTACATATTTTGATACTTTGTCAGAGCGATGTCTATGCAATGTTATGCGAGGTCTATATTTCTAATTGAAATGCAGACCTGTGTGCTTGGACTAAGTCTTTAATTTGAGATGTGATGAGATAATTTGCCTGCGCAGGTTATTTGCCAGATTGGGCCTGCATGTTGGCCTATCATGAAAAAAAATACAAATAATATTTTCCTAAAAACGACAAAATGTTCTTACTTATTAGCAATATGGTAACATAAGTGTTGAATTATTGCATTACTTAATATTGTGTTGAAGGTAAAAAAAGTCCTGGTAGACATGGCATAAAGTCCTGGTAGTTTTCATTTTGGCTAAAATAGGGACTCCTAGAATCCTAACAATTCTGTGAAAACTCCCGAAAGAGTCCCGCAAATATCCAAACTTTTAGCAAATTTACTATTGCTAACTTTTACTTTAAAGTTAATTAGTCCTTCGCTAAAGGCCTACTGGCATTTTCGAAGAAATGTGAAGTAGTCTAGGCGTACTATTACTGTAGCTACTGAAAAACAAAAGTGTTTGCTAAGCCTATATTCCAAACAAGCATTTACTACTAGAAGCGTGTCTTTTTTTGTCTCTAGAATTTGGTTCATCATTTTGCAAAATATTGGTGGACAAACAGGCGATCGAGAAGGCAACATGGTAGGCCTATGTGTTTTTGTACTTTAGATAATTAGAACTCTCTCTTTTTTGCACATTAAATAGGCTATATTTTAGGTTTGCCATTCCCATAAAACAGATTTATTCCGAAAAAAGAGGCTAATTTCAAATGATTGAAAAGAAGCCGGTCAAAAGTATGAACCTGTGCAGTAGCTGTAATATTTTTCGACGGAACAAAGACGCCTGAACAAGCCTTTAAGTTTTTACAACCGTTAGGCTTGTATCTGAAAACATTTTGCTTGAATTAAAAATAAAACAGCATATTCATATTTTTCATCTTTGTACACTTCAGAAATATTTCTGTTCAATATTTCTTATCAGTCATAGATATATGACTTCATATAAAGCATAGATAATTGCCTCTGGGCTACAGTAATACATTTGTCACATTAATGTCCTCATCACGTCCTCATCTAAAACAAATTGGTAACGATAACAATTGCTGAATAATTTAAATCTCTTCCATAAGCCAAATGGCAAGATGTAGGTTAGTTTTCAGTGTACCAGACCAGTCAATGGGAGTTTCATATCAGTAAGGTCAAAACCATAAGGACTTTATTACAGGGCTTAATCCAACGATCAGTGTTTTCAAACATGTACATGCTTAAATTATAAAAGCAAATAAAACACTCGAACGGAGCTATACGATTCTAAAATCATAAATATAATTCCAAAGTGCGACTCAGACTTCAACGTACAAGTCCAATTCATGGATAAATAAAACAGAAACAACCATATATACAATTTCAGGTTTACCCCTAAACGAGAGAGAAAAAGAGGAAAGAAAAGGAAAAATGCAAAAAGTCAAAATGCACTCCATATCAAACAGCAATGCACAAGAAAATGAGGCTACTGTACAAAACTTGTCTCCTGAATTAACGCCGTCGTCTCCTCGTTTTCAACGGCTATATTTCAAGGCTATTTTAGTTTTATTTTCATCTGCGCGCTCTGGGTAGTCCTTAAATAAATCCATAGATCATACCAAAATATCCGTCAGCCAAACAGTTAAGAAATTAGTCATTCCACAACTTAAGACAAAAAACTCTGACATTTTGACCAAAAGACTTGATTTAGCATTGCTCTGATGCAGTCATGGGCGTGAAAAGATGTACCTAGAATGTTTGAAAGTAAAGTGCTGCAGTATTGTAGATTACTGAACAAAAAATGAAAAGAGGTTAAAAATGATCAAATTGTCAAGACACCCAAATATATCGTGTAAACATTTCAACTTCCCAAGTTTTCTTCGCTGATTCTTCCTGAACTTGTTGGAGAGCGCTGCTTTCGTCTTTTACGCAAAAGTCGAAGGTCTTCTAAACAAACTCATGCTCAATAGATGCGGTAAATAATTTTGATGAAAGCCTGGATAGACCGAGTATCTTTTTTTTCTTTTTTTTAACAAAATGCCATCTCAAAACCGAGAGAGCGTGTTCTCTAAAATCTCAACGTCTTCTTAGTCCGACTTTTTCAGTAGTTTTTGTCAGTGCATGTGCAACATTTCAGTGTAAGCTATATATATTTGGAAAGTTAGTATGACCTCTTAGTTGATTGCATTGTGGCCGTTCAATCCTGCCGTTTGGACAGAATCATTTGGATGCATTAGGTCAGGAGAATGGCACGAGGGGCTACCGGGAACGCTCTGCTCACTGTCGGTGTCGCTACCCTTTTTACACCCGTTCCCGGAGCCTGGTTCTCCTGCACCACCCGCACTGTGTGTTTTCACGTGTTTGCTGAGATGGTCACTGCGCATGAAGCGCTTGTTGCACACCGGACAGGCGAACCTTTTCTCGCCGGTGTGTGTGCGGAGATGCCGCTGCAACTCGTCGGATCTGGTGAATCTTTTCCCACAGAATAGCCAGTTGCACACGAACGGTCGCTCTCCGGTGTGCCAGCGCAAGTGCGCTTTGAGGTGAGACGTCTTCCCGTACACTTTTCCACAACCGGGAATGTGGCAGCTATGCAGTCCTTTCCTTCGCAGGCTGGCTCCCGCCGGCCCGAGTCTCCTCCGCCTCGCAGTTGGGCATAAATATGTGCCCATGTGTGTGTGTGTATTTGCGTTTGTGTTTCTGTGTATATGTGTGTAAGTGTGCGCGCATGTGTTTGTGTGTGTGTGTATGTGTGTATGTGTGTGTGTGTGTGTGTGTGTGTGTGTGTGTGGCAATCTATCCAGATGATAAGCTTTTAATGGGGACTGGGAGAAAAGTAATCAACGGAGTCATAAACAGAGAGAGAGAGAGAGAGAGAGAGAGAGAGAGAGAGAGAGAGAGAGAGCAGAGGGAGAGAGCAGGGAGGGTGAACAGAGAGAGCGAGAAGGATGCGGAGAGAGAGAGAGATAGAGAGAGCAGAGGGAGAGAGACAGAGAGAGAGAGAGAGAGAGACTCAAGCTCCAAGAAACAGAGGTCAAATGCCTGCTCTATGCTGATGACCTGGTTCTGATTTCTTCCTCAGCACAGGGGTTGCAGCAGCTCCTGGATCAGCTAGAGCAGTACTGCCAGTCCTGGGCCCTGGCAGTAAACCCAACTAAGACCAAAATTATGATTTTTCAAAAAAAGCCCAGGTGTCAGGAACACAGATACAGATTTAGCCTAGGTAGCACCGCCTCAGAGCAGGGGTCTCCAACCTTTTTTGCACCATGGACCGGTTTGCTTCCCAAATTTTTTTCAAGGACCGGGGGGTGTTCAATCGTAATGTTCAATTCACATATATGTAATGTTCAATTCACATAAATGTAATGTTCAATTCACATGTTGTTGTTGAAAATAACTAACTCCAGTTATTCATGAACATTGAACAGTACTTAACAGTAAGCTTGAGGAAGTTAAATTTGAACAACCAAACATGAATGTATTGAACTATTGAACTGAATGTTTTGAAGCTATATATCAAGGACACCTAAACATGCTCAACAAAATACAGTATGTAGACAAGTGAACTGAAAGTGCATTACTAATGAAGCCACATAATCAGTGAGAGCCCTATGCTTGTTTCCCCGCAACAAGGCGTCTCCAACTCAGGGTGATGGAAGATATTGACGCTCTTAGTGTGTTTGAAACGTCCTGTCGATTGTGCAATTTTGTCTTAGTTGCAACCATTGCCGAAAACGTAGGTATGTGAGAAATGGTAGCAACGTTTTTAGCGCTTCCGCGGTTATCTCGGGATATTCCGCTTTGGTTTTGTCCAAAAGGTTTGCTCAAATTTACTTTTAAGACCACCGTCATTTGTTATTTCGATCAATTGATCTTCCACCTGCGCTGACAAGTGACTCGAATTTCGAGTGGGTTGCGGACCCTCTCATTCGTTTGCGTGGATCTCTGGAGGATGGGAAGTAATATTCAAACTCATTTGAAACTAGATGATCGCGCACCAGCTGCGAGAAAGGGGAGCCCTGCCTCAGCCACTCCTAAAATCCCCACTAACATATTAAATACCCTCCTGTCCACTCGTCTTCCCAACAAATCAAGCTTGCTTTAAATCCAGCAACTTTATCTGCCAATTTAAAGACCGTCGCCACATAAGTACCACACATAAAGGACATGGTGCATGCGAGTCACCGGTCTCAATGAATACATATTTTAGATAGGACTCGTTATATTTTCGATTTTTTCTTTGCATTATCTGGCTTACTAACATTATCAATGGGTCTTTCCCCCCTTGCCCTTCCAAATAATTCTCTAGAGACGTTAGTTTTTTGCTCATTCAGTTAGCAGTTTTGCTAACCTTGACACTACCGTTCACCAAGGACTGCTCAAGTGAAGTGACCAGAGGCTGCGCTGAAGCAGAGAGGGTTGATCAACGCAACCAACAAATGTGTTGAAGGCGGGACAATCAGACATCCGAAAAAAGACGTTGTCAAATGCAAACATGCATGCTTACTATCTAAAAGCAGTAGGCTATACGAAGTACATTGAGTTTGCATATTATTACTTTTTTTTTTTTTTGTCGTCACAGCCCTGTTAGGAAATTCTTTTTTTTCTCTCTCTCTCTCTCGTCACGGCCCGGTTAGGAAATTCCTGAGGCCCGGTACTGGGCCGCGGCCCGGGGGTTGGGGACCACTGCCCTAGAGCATACGATGCAGTACACTTACCTTGGTCTAGTAATTACTGCATCAGGAAGTTTCAGCCTGGCAGTGAATGCACTTAAAGAAAAAGCCCGTAGGGCTCTCTATGCAATAAAACGAAAATTCCATGATATAAACATACCAATTACGATCTGGTGCAAAATATTTGACAGTGTAATTCAGCCTATTGCGCTATATGGAAGTGAGGTCTGGGGTCCACTCAGTATGCATGACTACACGAAGTGGGACAAGCATCCAACCGAAGCCCTACATGCAGAATTCTGCAGATATATTTTAAAAGTACAAACCAAAACACCAAACAACGCATGTAGGGCTGAATTAGGCCGATTCCCATTAGCTCTACCAATTCAAAAACGAACCCTAAAATTCTGGATGCATCTCAACTCCAGTCCCAACACTACACTCCAGTTTGAGGCATTAAATACCCAAGAGATGAACCCTGAAAAGAGTGCTCTAAGCCAGCTGGTACTGAAGCTAACTAACCCAATAACAAATACTAACACAACCAAAGCTCAGTCCAGTTCTGCTTCCCAAACACCAATCAACG
>JAODXP020000029.1:23017788-23022788 GCA_027497455.2 Sardinella longiceps
CACATGCACACACACACACACGCAAGCACGCACGCACGCACACACACACACACACACACACACACACACACACACAAATAAACAGCCAGAGGGCTACTGAGACCAAATAAGCTCTTTTACAAACAAAAGACTTAAAATGAAAATAAAATAAAAAATGAAAACTCACACATCTCAGCGGAGGTAAGTAAACATTCTGTTTTATCAGTGCTGGGCCACAGACAGAGTGATCTGCATGCGATGCGAGTGATGCCATGGCAACAGCAGTGGGTACAGTGGCAGCGGTCGGTGGTGAGGGGGAGAACGAGGACAATGAAAGTCACTTTGATCCAATCTGACGGAGCAACAAACAAACCAACCTCACACTTCTAAACCTCAGAGTTAAATAAAACCCACAAACAGGAAAAGAGAGAGCCCAGCTGAGACCAGAGAGACCTCAAGCAGACGCTGCTAAGGTCTGCTAAAAAGAACCAAATTAGCAGCCGGAGCAATTCCAAGGAAAGAACTTGCCAAACGTCCAGCACGAGCTCTACTTTCTGAAAGCCCTTCCATGAACTATGACTTTGTAATGAGGCATTATACACCGCCCACCCATCCGTCCGTCCGTCAGGCAGGCTGTCCGGCAGGCTGCAGCAGCTCAGGCATCTGTTTCCCAAAATCATATTTGCTAACTAAGTTAGCCACTATGTTGTTTGCAATGTGATTTCCCATTGACAACTAACTATGTTGCTAAGTGAGTGGGGCAAGTTACCTGGGCCCCAAGAGGTGGAAGAGCCCTTGAGGAGTCTGGAATTGTATTCTAGGCAGTGAAGGGGGCCCATGGCCACTGCTTGTGCACAGGGCCCAGATACTGAACTGGTGCTACGCCCCTGGTTAGCCACTATGCTTTTGTGAAATGGACACCAAAACAGAGCAGAGAAGCGCAGAGCAGAGCATAGCATAGCAGAGAAGCGCGGGCCTTGCTGGGAGCTAGCAGGCTGGTTGTAAATCTGGGCTCAGAGCTGAAGCTGAAACTGCTCTGCATGCATTATTGATCCCATGGCTGGGGGGCAGAAGAGGGATGGAGGGCAGAAGCATAGCGGCGTAGCGGCGTAGCTGCATAGCGATAAGCCTCAATGAGAATGTGACATATGAGACGTGAGAAGGGTGTCTCTTAGTCTGTTAGGACCACATGACCTTTCCTTCGGACATCAATCCTACACACACACACACACACACACTTAATCACACACACACACCCTCACACAGACACACACAAATTAATAGCCTGCACAGCATATGGCGTGGCATTGGGGAATTTGCATATATTGAGCACGCTCTTATAAACAGTATGGATTTTCTCACTTGAAACTAGCAACAAGGTTTTAAAGAAGTGAACTCAACACCATGCTTTAACACGCTGACCTCTTTAACCACGGATGCGATGGTGTGTGTGTGTGTGTGTGTGTGTGTGTGTGTGTGTGTGAGCATGACGCATGCACTTGTTCTTTCATGCCTTTCTTAACGATTTTAATAAACTGTCTGACGAATCACCATGCAGTGATGAACCTGTGAATTAAAGCAATACAACAATTGGCACAGTTTAATTAGTGTCATATTCCTGTGCCTTTAATTATCCTGTGAAAAGCGCTTGGCTATTTATTAAGCTGAGGTTTTAATAGGCTTGGAGCCCATAATGGCCATACTGTTAAACTCCATAGGCTTGTGTAAGACCCATTACATTCACACACACACACACACACACACACACACACACACACACATGCTTCATTTACATGGAGTGCTGGGAGCACTTCAGGGATTATTATTTATCAGTGAAATCACTGGTTAATTATCCGAGAAAAAATTAAAGGTCCTTCATTCATTCCCCCTGTGGCTCTACACAAATGCTGCATGTGTTCCACAGAATACGCTTTTTCAAAGGGGGCTTATT
Organism: Sardinella longiceps; assembly: GCA_027497455.2. NCBI lineage: Eukaryota > Metazoa > Chordata > Actinopteri > Clupeiformes > Clupeidae > Sardinella > Sardinella longiceps. The sequence continues at coordinate 23,019,719 of JAODXP020000029.1, forward strand.
TCACATTAATTCAAGACTGCTCACCATAAACCGTGAGTGCAAAACATCACTGCGTGTGCACATGTCTGAATAATGTTTCAGAGGTCGTCCCTGGGCTAAGCAATACAAGATGAGACATGGCCACTTGTGGGTCCTGTCTAAGAACACAAACCAGCCAGGCATGGGCTGGCCACAAGGCAGATGGTCATTTATGTGCCGGGGCTGCCTGTCATACTCATCATTTCCTTGAAGGATACTGGGATATTAGTCCAATTAAATCTCTCATATTCATGCAATGTGTCCAACTTACAGTGTTTTTATTTTAGCTTCCCATGTAGTTATTAATATAGACTCTAAAACTGATAGTTCCAGTCCTGGATTGTGATTGGTTGAATCGCGTTTGATGCCCTTCTTAATTCAAAATTTAGAACAGCTCCGACCGTCTTTCGTTTTCTACTTCTACGCCATAGGAAAGCAAACAGAGCAGCGCTTATGCGCTCCTTGGCAACCATTTAGTAACAGGAAATATATTTTTTGGCAGAGAAATTGGTATCAATGAACAATTCGCTACATTCCTGAATGAAACCATTCCCAGTTAATCTGGTAACAACACAGTAAATCCCTCGAGTCCAGGAGTTATGCTGGTTTTAGCCCAGTTTTAGCATAAAATCAGTATGGGGCCTGGTGGTGATGTTTAGGTCCCAGTCCTGGCTGCCCTGACACAGGCTACAGTAGACGCCTGCTCTGCCGGCTCAGAATAGAAATAGCATCCACACTGCCTCATCACTTGTGCATGCAGTTGCATGATGGGGACTCCAGTGGGGAAACCCACTGACTGACTGATGACCTGAGGTCAGTGAGTGCAGAGGGCTCCAGTGCATGCAGTAGTTAGGCTCCAGTGCATGCAGTAGTTTAGGCTCCAGTGCATGCAGTAGATTAGGCTCCAGTGCATGCAGTATATTAGGCTCCAGTGCATGCAGTAGATTAGGCTCCAGTGCATGCAGTATATTAGGCTCCCGTGCATGCAGTAGATTAGGCTCCAGTGCAAGTGGTAAACTCCGTGCATGCAGTAGAGCAGGCGCCAGTGCATGCAGTGGATTGGGCTCCAGTGCATGCAGTAGACTAGGCTCCAGTGCATTTGCACTCTTTAAGAGATGGCACCTACACCTATAGAACTTTGGAGCGTAATTTCATTCTAACAAAAATAGCCACCATTTTGGGATTCCACATTGGAATCCCATTCAAAATGCTTAAAGAAATGGTCTTTCTAACCAGCTTCACGTTGCTTCCTTTTATTCTGTATGAGTATTCAGTGTGCCTGAGCTCCTAACATCACTCGAGAAGAAATGCACATAACAAACAACGAAACAAACAATGTAACAAACAGCCATCTTTGCTTCGAGGTCCAGCGACCACCAAAAGAATTAGCCTCTAGCAGTCCATAGAGTAGATTTCTGTCCATATCTTTTAAATATGATGGACTGCCTGCCTGCCTGCCTGCCTGCCAGTGAGGCCCAGTCCCAAACAGCCCTGGAAGAATGCTCTTAAATATTGAGCTAAACACGGCAGACCACACAATCAATACTGGTTCACTCTGAGGGGAGATATGGATATCTGAGGCAGGCAGGCAGGCAGGCAGTCCTAACACTTCTCCATAGTTAACTCTTCTCATCCACGCAGACCTTTCAAACACCGTCTCACTTTTTTCTCTCCACAGGCCTATGGGAAAGTAGACTAGAACTCTAGATGTACTTTAGCAGCAAATTCAATTTGCTCAGCGAGTACCTCTAACTATGAGCCATAGATTGTACTCTGACATCGGTTGTGTCTATCCAGTCACAACGCTCTAGGTTGTACGTATTCAGACATTGTGGTGTTTAGCCAACTGCAACGTTCTATCTGCACAGGGAGTCATTGGGCGGGCTTAGCATTGTTTGAATCGGCTTGTTAGTTGCACTGATTGGTCTTACCCGAGGGTCTATCACTCGTGGTCAGACAATACATTTGGAAAAGTAGTAATATAAGAATTCCCATACAAAAATACAAAATTAGGTGGTGGTGCAGTAGAACTGGATTTGATGATGGTCAGAAACACAAGAAAATGTGCATTTTTTCCCCACCCACAGTTTGTGGTGGCGCATATAGACTTGGCATGGCGGCCCTCGGAGGAAAATCCCAATGCTCATATGGCCCTTGATAGAAATGAGTTTGACATCCGTGATCTAACCCGATGGGGAAAGGAAGGGCTTTGGAAACTCCAGGATAGGACACACTTGTCCCAAATAACTCTCTCTGCTTCTCCCTTTGACTACAGCACTGGGGAGAGCTTTATTGTCAGGCATTCTGTGTACACAACAAACATTCGGCTCCACTCGCCTGTCTCCTCACTCTGTGTGGCAAGGCCATCTTAAAGGACTATACTGTATTGTGCTCCTTTAAAAGCCTGTATTCAGGAGAAAGAAACACAACACAATAGAGCTCTTTTAGATCGCCTCTTCCCTCAGACATCTCCACATACATACAGTACAGTAGACCATGCAGAAATGCATCAGCTAGCCTTTCACCTGGAGGCCAGTAGGCCAATGCCTGCAGTGTAGATCACTCTGCTTTAGTCCTCTGGTCAAGGTCACTACTCTCTCAGTAGAAGGTCAGCTGTGCTCTTTCACCTCGTGTTTGGCAAAGTGCTTTTCCATAGCCAAGGTTCTAGGTGCAGCTAACTGTAAGGTGAAGCTGTTCAGTACCAAAGGTAGTCTTTGTTGCATTTCCTATATATAGAGTGTTTCTCAAAGTCGAGAATGCATCCTAGGTAGCACACTCGCCTTGGAAGTCGTACACTTCAAAAACAAGGTTCCATCAGTGCATCCTTGAAAAATCTATGAACAAAGGCCTCTGTCCTCGCTAGAATTTAGAAGGATGCTTGACTTTGGAACAGTACTTGACGACAGATAATGACGTGGAATGCTAGAAAATGCAGCCTTCCAAGCATGCTTCCTCGACTTTGGGAAACACTCATAGTCTTTGGAGCAGGGTTAGACTGGTCATAAAAAGCCGATTGGTCAATACTTCACTTTGCACGAGGGTCTAGGACCTC
>JAODXP020000029.1:23027788-23030288 GCA_027497455.2 Sardinella longiceps
AAACAACTGCCAGAAAAGAATATCAACAAAACACACTGTTTTTTTAGTATAACTGAAATAAGAAGACCTCTTTCAAAACATCCGGAATGCTCCCGTTAGAGCTTGACCAAGTGAAATCTCTCTCCGCGGCATGCAGGCGGTGCGTTGGTTGGCGCTGTACCGTCAGCGTGGACCAACAGTGTCCAAGCCGCACTCATTACAACAAGCCTGCACAGGTGCTTGCCAGCATGAGCAGTTCATTTACGTGTGAATGATTGCTGAAACAGTAGTAAGACATATATTCCCATTGTAACGATTTTTGTTTTTGTTTTAATTCATCCGTAGTCTTTGGGAAAGAGTGTGAATTTACAGGGTGGATTGTAGATTACGCATTGGCAGTTTGAATGGCAATTTCAATGTCTAGAAATTGACGTCGTCTATCAAGAGTTGGTACGTTTGGCGCAATAAAGGTGCTCGGTATCCAGGTTGAGGGCAGGCTAAACATGTATGTGCTGTTCGCCGGTCATGGTTTCCCATTGCACAGTTGTGGAGCTATTAGGCTACCTGTGAGAACTCTCTTCACCCCTGCATCTAAACCATCCCAAATCACTTCCTGGGAGCATTGTCACAAGCTCTGTAGACCACACTTATCCATCTCTGGTCTGGAGTTCCTGTACTATTACTAGATGATGGAATAATTGGGGAAGAAGATTAAAATGTGGATAATCAGTCCAATTCCAATTCATGGTTTTATTGATGTAAAACATGAACGCTGATACAGTATATGAGATTGGAGAAACTACAAATACAGGTGGTTTAGGAAAACATCTTAAAGCACATCAGCAAATTATGCCAAATTTAGCTCTGACTTGTGTCCTTATAAGGTGCCTGTGTTTAATTAGGTGCTTTTATTTTGGGTTGTGAGAAATTGTCTTGTGCCAGCCTTGGATAAAATATTCAGAGTAAATAATGCCTGGCCTATGCACTCTATTCTATCAGTGGGAGTGATGCCTGCAGCTCCTCTACAAGGTTTCCCACTGGCAACACTGTGTTGTGGTGCACTTGTGTGAAAGGGTCCTCTTTGCTTTGCATTCCTGCCCTGTGTGGTCAGTCAGGGATACTGTGGATACTCAATAGATTATTTGTCAGCAAAACTGCCGAGTAGCCAGTGAATCAGCAGGACCACGGCCTCAGTATTGCTTAGTAATGAGCAGGCATGGGAGGGGGGTTTGGAGAGGGGTTTACCCAAAGACATTAGAGATGGAGGGCCCCAGTATTGCTTAGTAATGAGCAGGAGTAGGAGGAATATGGGAGGGATAGGAGACAGGGGTTTGCCCAAAGACATCATTCAGTACTCATGCTCAATACTCAATCTATGCATCAGACTTTACGGATACTTTATTAGGCCCCAGGCAGGTACGCTGAGTCCATGAGGCGTGGATCTGCCCAAGGTTTCTTCCTACAAAACAAATTATTTACAAAGCGAAGGGAGTTTTTCCTTGCCCCTGTTTCTCATGGATGCTTCCCGTACTGTCTGTAAAGCGCAGCGAGACAATGTACTGTATTTGAGTGCTCTACAAATAAAATTGAATAGGAGGGGCCAGGGCTGGACTGGGACCAAAAAATGGCCTGGGCATTTTTGGTCATGACGACCTACCATAATTTTATTTAGTGCTAACTTCATGGCAAACTAAAATAATACTGTAATTTGGACACGTTGCATGAACATGGAGATTTAATTGGACTACTTGTAAAATGTCCTTCAAGTAAATGAGTAAATTATGACAGCCCTGGCCCAAAAATCATCACAAGCCCAGTGGGCATTGCCCTGTGTGCCCTATGGCCAGTCTATGCATGGGAGGAGTATGCTTGCAAAGAGGGATTCCTGCCTTTGAAAAGCCTGTAGGAAAGTGATCAAGCACTTGTAAACTCCTGCACTTGCTCTCCTATTAGCAAATGGCACTCCCAGTAGGCATTTACTTGTGTTGTGTTGCAGCTTGATTGTTATCCCTCTTTTGTAAGTCGCTTTGGATAAAAGCTTCTGCTAAATGCATAAATGTAAATGTAATGTAAATGAACCCAGTTTTACAGACATTGCCTCCCGGGCCGCACTTTGAGAACCTATGGTTTAAAGCATCCTACGTAACTTCAGAGCTCCCCCTATGGTTTCATTGTTTGGGGGGGGGGGGCTAACACCAATATCCTAAATGTTGACCAATCCATGTGGATTTCTCTACAAACAAAACAATAGCAATAATCAGCAGCAATAACAACTTCCACACAGTGATACTGATGGGTGAGGTGATAAACATAATTTCATGTTGCTCATAAACGAGTTCCGTGCTTTCGCAGCGTGTCAACGACATCTCGCAGGTGTGAATAAAGTTGTGAGTAGACTGTAGGGGGGGCTAGAGAGCCTTCTTTCACCCCACAATCAGTCAGTTAGCCATCAAAGTGACTGTGGAGCTGCTAAATGAACCAGACATCTTGCCCAGTTTCCCTTTAGATGTCAATAGTGAAT
>JAODXP020000029.1:23042788-23057258 GCA_027497455.2 Sardinella longiceps
TGGGGATGATTACTGTCTTCATGTGGCAGAGCTGTAAATGAGATGCAAGATGGAGGTTAACACTGGACTGCAAGACAAGACTACTGGCACCACACGGCTTAGAGGGGAAATAAATAAATAAATAAAAATATTGGTTTTGTCCACACAGTCTAATTGGCTGAATGTTTTCCGAACCATGTCATTACATTAAATTTCATATCTTTTCTGAATGCTGACATTTCATCTTATAGTGACAATTAAGATTTAGGTTTCTGTGACGCAAATGAGAATAAAATGACATGCTTTTAATGTCATAATGTGTAGTATGTCTCATGATGAAATGATTACAGTTTTTCCATCTTACCACCTTTTTTTTCCTTCACAAATAAACAGTATCCCTCCATCCCATTACACCTTTGTGCTGGTGTAGTTGTGCATAGCATAGGCCTACCTACCTTATTCCTCAGGGTCTTGCTCTTTAATTAGCAATACTGAGGCCCTGCTGAAGCACAGGCTGCTCTGCAATCAGGGCCGTTTCGAGAGACTTAGGGGGCCCCAAGCAAACAGGACATGAGGGTCCTCCATATCCCCTAAAACACCAAACCTATATATCACATTGTTAGAATCTTCAAGCATCTTTCATTAATATAATTATTAGCTTTGAACTTACAGTTGTCTATTGTTTATTGAAAAACACCACCAACTGAACTACTAAAACGATTAAACAGTCAATCTTGGGGCCTCTCTCAGACTGGGACCCCAGGCAATTGCCTGGTTTGCCTGCCTTGTCATGACGGCCCTGTCTGCAATGATGGTGACAGACAGATCCACTGGGTATTTGCAGTCAGAATACTCTGAGTCTGAGCACACAAACTGGGCTCAGGGAATAATGAATGCAACACAACTCCAGCAGCACCAAGTGCCACTGAATAGTGAAGAAGGGAATAATAATCTAGAATCATGGATCACTGGGTCACTTTTGCTCATAGACTGTGTCATAGACTTCTATGAGAGGGAAGGGGACCGTAGGGTAAGTGTGTCACCTAAAGTTTATAACACACACACACACACACACACACACAGACACATGGAAGAGGACTACGGGGTAAGTGTGTCACTAGGTTAGTTCTGTCTCTCTATTAAACATGAAAGCAGGAATTACTGAATAGTGGGCCAGCCTCACATCACAGGCACTTACCTAGAATATTATATTTTTCTGAAAAAAGAAATACAGTAAATGTTAGAATTTTAAAATTATATTAAATAGTATAATTAATTATAGTAGTTCTAATCTGATTTATTCTACTTAAGCCAGCAAAACAAACAAATGAATTGCTCTCTTTGCATTTTTTTTTTCCTTTTACAACACATTACCTGCCTTTTTTCAGCTTAAAAATGGTGAGTACCCAAAATGTTGATGTGTTTAATATATTAACATAGGCCTACTTTTGGTTTGGCTGCAGTTCAGTTTGAAACTTTCTTTGATTGTATCCACTGTATGTTTTCAGTCGAGATGGAGTGCCACACAAATGGCCTTCTAAGGGCTTTGCACTGGGTTCTGCGGTTACTTTATTTATCGTATTGTGTGAGTTTTCAAAAAGCTTTAAGCTCCGACGGCTTTGATGACACCCAACAATGCACCTTTTGCCCACACACCCAATTACAATCGGCAGCACTTGTTTACAGTGCAGTAGTGTGCCAGCCATTATTGCCTTTCCTGGGACTAATGATATAGTTATCACTGATGAGTAGTTATTTTAATTATATGGAATTACCGCTATATGAAATAAATATGTAATTAGGAAAGTATGATTCAACTTATATGAAAGTTTCATGTTACATGTGGTGGCTTCTTAGTCATTGAAGTTCTTGGTGTGCAGTATTGCCTAATTATATCTTTCCCATACCATGTGCACTTTACAGTAGGCTATATTTAGTGGAGATTGATTGTACCGGAGACCAAAGTAATTCTCATTACATAGGACAAGTTTCTAACACCACAATGGTGACGATATTAGTTCAGGCTTTTTTGAATAAGCTACTGTGGAGTTAAATGCACTTGCTGTTACTTCTGTGTACTCACTTGTTTGTAAAATTGATTTTCTGCGTCAGTGAATAAAAGTTATCTCTCTCTTACAGTAAGTGTACGTGTGTGTGTGTGTGTGTGTGTGTGTGTACATACAATATGTTCTAACAGTTCTTTTTTTCTGAAGTGGTAATCTCTGCTTGATGACACTGAGATCCACTTGACCTTCCTCTTAACCCTCACAGCTAGTGGAAGTGTTCTTTTGTAGACGTCTTAACGTCGTCTTTTTTTCCCCCCAGATGTTTGTGTACAGTATCTTTAACAAAACATTCGACACAGCTGTCATAGAGAGATTGCAAACCCCACTGGATGTTGAATAAACAGTTCATAATAGAGACTCTACTTAGTACAGTAGCTTGTTTATTGTTTGTTAACAGCAAATATGTTCAATTAAATGTGAACTTGTAAAGTCATTCCCATGACAAGATCTGACAAAATATTGGTTGTCTTCACACACAACTGTAATATGTACTGTAGCCTAGTGCTTTAATGCAAATCATACACAAATATTTAATTGTAAATAATGGCAAAGACTCGTAATATCAAGAAGGTAACTGAAATTGAGATATATTTTCAGCTATTCACTGTATTTCCTCATATAGGCCTACTGTGATGTACTGAACGTGGAACTAGCCATGGTCAGTAGTACAGTATGTCTATTTGTATATGTTTGCTGTAGATCCTACATGTGAATGGCAGCCATATATCCAGGAACTGCTCCTTGTTAAATATGTTTATTGTATGCCTAAGCGTTTACTGTAGGTCCTACAGGTCAATGTCACGTCAGTCATCCACCCTTGCATTCTGAGAGCATCCTAGTTACATAAGACTGCTTATGCATTATTCATCTGCATGAATGTAGACCATGGGTTTTCAACAGGGGATCTGTCGTGGTCCATGACGACACTCCAGGGGGTCCTTGACATGGGTTCCAGTTACAACTTAGTGTGATGGAACTTGATATTTGAAAACTTGATTTGAGAAATAAGCACAGCTAAGCACTCCAAATGCAGTGTAAGAGCGCATACTTAGGTAAATGTGGTGATTGTTGGCTAAAATGTGTCTTTGTATATCATTTCTTGCAATCCTTTTGTTTATAACACCCCCTCCGCCCCTGGGTGTGGGCCACCGATGACTTCTTAGTCAGAACCCTAGTCTCTCTGGGACTGAACCAGGTTGAAAACACCTGATGTAAGAGAACACTCACTGTCTCCCTCAGACTGGCCTGCAGACCTGTCCAGCTGGAGCTATAACACACTGATGATGAATAAGACTGGGCTGCTATGGAAGAGACTGGTCTTTAAAGGAATAGTTCACCTCTTTTTGAAATTTGGTGATTCACCCTCCTACCTGGAGTTACATATGTGGCTAAAAGCATTTTGGTCTCAGTGCTTGCATTTTCCTAGTACGGCATCTCCAATTTTACCCATTTTTTTGTTAGCTTTAGCTTAGCATAGGTGCTGGAATGTAATGTTGCCAGATAGCGACTCTTTGGCAACTTTACTTTCCAGCACTGCTAAGCTAAAGGTAAATTTGGGGTTGCCAGACTAGAACAACTCATTTTGATAAAGAGGTGGACTATAACTTTAAGCCACACATGGGCTGTTTAATGCAAGGGTGGTGGAAGAGAACTCTGGTTAACTGGACTAGTTTGTCTGGTAACCAGAAAGAGTGTGTTTGAATCCTGCCTGCCACTGTGATGCCCTTGAGCAAGGCACTTAACCCTAAGAAGCTCTAGGGGAGACTGGTCCTGATGTAATTGATAGTTGGAAAGAGAGAGCTTCTTTGGATAAAAGCGTCTGTAAAATAAAAATCACTCAGTTATAAGTTAAATAAATGTTAGAGTTCTAGAATTACATAAATTAAAGGCATAAGTGTATTAAGTAAATCAAAGGGTCATTAGAATACATTATTTATATCCAGTGTTGGGAGGGTTACTTTTAAAATGTATTTCGTTACAGATTACAGAATACATGCCCCAAAATGTATTTTGTAACGTATTCCGTTACGTTACTCAATATGAGTAACGTATTCTGAATACTTTGGATTACTTTTAATGTTACGCCTTTTTACAACTGCATGAATGTAGCAATCACATCCTGCAAATGTTTGTTTTTAGCAACAAATTGGCTGTTCAGCCCCAGTCTCCAATACATACCTTTACAGTAGATGAGATATTAGGGTTTGTTAACATACGCAAGGACAAGTGTATCCTAAAGGGCAACATGGGCAGTATGGCCTCGGCCACTAGCTGGTTTCAGATTTTGAGATCAGGAAACATAACACTTTTTTTATTAATTAGATGAGCTTAAAGTTTGTTTCCTTCTGCATTAACAGGACCTAGCAAAACCAAAAAAACATTTTCCAAAACGTGAACTGCATTTGGAGGTTTCAGCCACTGAAATGGGCTACTTTCAAAAACTCCAGGCAAAGTGGAGATTTCTGTAAACACACGTTTTCAGTCTATGGACAGAATGCGTAAATGTTATTTAGCTAATTTTATTTCTAATTGTGCCAGCTTTATTATTTAGTCCTAGGCCTACTTGCTTGTGATTATATGTAACAGGCATATCTGTCTTGCCGCTGAGTGGGGTGCATTTCATTTGCAAGGCGCAGTTGTGTTACTAACATCATCGTTAGGAGGATGTTTAATAGAAATATTGCGCTTTGTTTGGCTTAGTTTCCGACAATGCGGGGAATTACCCAAATTAGAGAGAGGATGGCTAAACACAAGAAACTGTAAAATACCGCTGAGTAATCCCTTGATTTTTACAAAGTAACTGTATTTTAAATACCACCCTTTTAAGCTGTAACTGTAACTGAATACAGTTACTCATAATTTGTATTCTGAATACAGTATTCCGAATACATGTATTCCGTTACTCCCCAACACTGTTTATATCCACATATGTTTGCTAATTCAATTCATATTAAAGGTGGACAGACTCAGCTAGTCTGTCTAATAAGTCATACAGTTTTTCAGCTCAATATGTGCAGTGCAGTCATTTTGTCTCTACAGTAGGTGTGCAGAGCTGTGGAAAAGTCTGGTGCTTTGGGGGAGAAGGTCTAAAAGTTAACATCTTTCGACGTAGTGGTCATGGGCCCAAAATGAGGTATACAGGGCGTATTAGACCTGGCCTTGGCTTGCCTGAGCTGTGTGCAGAATCAGATCTATAAATGAAGAGTTCAGATGCAAAACCCCTAAACACCATTTTGTGAAAACTGAGTTAATGATATTGCGTGAATCCCGTATACATCTCGAATATGTAAATGAAATGCTTTTGTGAAAAAATAAAATAAAACCTGTTCCCCGCCCTGTCTAAAATATCTGTTTACAATCAAACACTGTAAACGCCTGATAAAAATGGCCTTTTTCTCAAAAAGTGGTCAAGTGGAGTTAGGGGTTTTGCATCTGAACTCTTCAAATACTGTAGGTACATCAGACACTTCACTACACCGGACTGCAAAACACTGAACACTCCATTTACTGACACTGTATATTAGTAATAATTTAAAAGAAATGACCCTGATAGAGTCTGATGTGCATAAGGTTCTTTAACCTTTTACAGGTTTTTTAACACCTGTAAAAAAATGGCCTTATTCTTCTAGATTAGTAAAGAGTACAAGATCTCTACTGATGTGCATGTAAATGTAGTCAAAGTACTTCTCAGGCGGTATGATATGGAAGCTCTGAATAACTATGATATGGTCATTGTGAGTTCTCTCCAGCAGAGGTAATATAGTGTCCACATCCCAGTGAGGTGCAGGGCTATGGAGCTCTGAATTACACTAAAGAGAAATGAGATATCCGCACACTGCCCAATCTCCCATATATTTAATAGTGCTACTATATTATATTTCAACCGTACTGGGTCTTACTCGTGGGTTCTCTGCCTCGGGATCCATTGTTATGTTCTGATGAGGTGGTGGTGGTAAAATCCACAATGTTATTTTAGACCAGGAGTGTCAAACATAAGACCCTGGGGCTGGAGGTGGACCTTTACATCATTTCACACAACCCGACTCAAAAAGGAATACAAAATTAAGTGGTGCCACATTATGACTGTGTTGGTGATCATCAGAAAATGTGCATTGTCTTTTCTCCTTATGTAACGGATGCCAACTAGCTCGGCTAGCTGGCAGCAGTACAGTATGTGTAAATCCTCACAACCCAATGATTCAAGAACTGCTTGTAACTGCTGAGATGGATGCCTGGGCTAGAGGGTTAGAGCATTCCGTCGGTTTGGTGTAGTCGCCGGAGTGGCAAGTTTGAGACCCGAATGCGGGGAGAACGGCTCCGGCTACACCTCATATGTGGTCGCGCATTTGGAACTGCCATGGCGGCCCTCTGACGAAAATCCCAATGCTCAAGGACCCTAAATACAAATGAGTTTGACACACCTGATTTCGACATTGGAGAGATAGAAGAAATCTGATGAGAACAGACGATGAAGACAAGAAACAGCAAGTTTAACTAACTACTCCTTGGAGAGGAGAGGAGGGAGGATGCACCGGAGGGGAGGATGCAACAGAGGGCTTAACTACTGCAGACTCAGGCCAGTGGCAGACAGACTAAGATGAATTATAGTGGGCGTATCTGAGGAGAGAGAGGCACTTTTGGGACGGCCGGAGGGAGGGAGGGAGGGAGGGAGGGAGAGGCTTGTTTGGAGTAAATGGATGTGCACTCAGAGCACACGCACACATAGTCACACACACACACACACACACACACACACACACACATCACTCACACAGAAATGCACACACAGAGACAAACTCATACAAACACACACTCATACACACACACACACACACACACACACACACACACACATATTGAGCCGAAAAGTGGCTCTGGATGCATGATCTCATTGTGTGCCTGATCAATTGATGGATTGGCCACCCAGAGGGACTGATTCCCCTGTTAGACTGAAGGTTAACCAGCATGCTGTGTCTTATCACTCACTCTGGGCACAGCGGCACGCTTCACACATTACACACACAAGGACAGGACACACACACACACATCGTTTACATAACACCAGCATGGGACACACCAGTGGGGCCAATGGCCAAGGATGAAATTAGCTCCCCTGAGGCTAACGCTGCTAATTCTCCATCCCAATCAATGGCAGGTAATGCTACCCAGCATCGGTCTAGTGCGGAGGCAGGGGAAGAGAGAGAGAAAGAGAGAGGGAGGGAGAGAGAGAGAGAGAGAAAGAACGAGAGAGAGAGAGGGAGAAAGAGAGAGAGAAAGACAGAGAGAGAAAGAGACAGAGAGAAAGAGAGGGAGAGAGAGAGAGAGAAAGAGAGAGAGAGAGAGCGTGGTAAGGGAAGATTAAATCTGGAGTAGCGCCGAGGCTCCATTCTCTGATAACTGCTGGCCTGCTATTGTAAAGTGTAAACAGTGGCTGTGTGCCAGTATTGAACGCAACAGCCCTCAGGGTTTTGGCCATTATGCAGACAAGCTATGAAGGGCCGTTTAGGCCTGATCAGCTACTTAATGGAAGACCAACAGCCAGGCAGCCTTTCTCTAGGGAGGGGGGCGGGGGGCATGTTTGCAATTATTACCTCCGCCAAGGAGGTTATGTTTTCGGTTGCGTTGGTTTGTCTGTCTGTCTGTTTGTTTGTCTGTTTGTCTGTCTGTCAGCAGGATAATTCGAAAAGTACTGCACGGATTTGGATGAAATGTTCGGACAATGTCTGTGACCACATTGCCTTGGCGGAGGTCTGTGCTCTCTGAGCGCTTTTCTAGTTATTATTATGATTATTATTATTATTTTGCGCCTTGTTGTGAGCATCGTGAGCTACAGTACGTCATTGAGTGGCAATCGCTCGCCCAATTCACAGTTGGCTAAGCCCCGTCCATTGAACACAGATAAACCAGTTTAGGATAATCGGCACTCCGACAGCAGTCCGACATTTGCTGTCTGAAACCCCAAGGACTTGAATTAGGCACCTTGAGTTTTCTCTGGATTTCTTTGAATTTATAGAGATGGACTGTAAATAGAAAGCAGTGGTGTTATCATATGGGCTATATTATACTGGTTTAGCAATGATTAGTGGAATACTATGACAGTTTTGTTTGATCTCTTTGTAAACTAGAAAAGCGCTCAGAGAGCACAGACCTCCGCCAAGGCAATGTGGTCATAGACACAATATAAATTCCAGATCATGTTCTGGATCACCAAACGCCACCAAAATCAAATCAGTTCTTACTTGTCCCAATATACACATTGTCCAAAAATTTCATCCAAATCCGTGCAGCACGTTTCAAGTTATCCTGCTGACAAACAGACAAACAAACAGACAAACCAACACGACCGAAAACATAACCTCCTTGGCGGAGGTAATAATAATAATAATTACGTCAATAATGAAATTCCTTCTTCCTGCCAAACTCTTAGGGCTTCAGAAGCCAGTGGCTTCAACGTTGGGCTCAGCTGGCTTGATTGGCCAGTTTAAACTTCAACTTCAAATCATCTACCAGTTACAGGGTGAAGGCTATACTTGTGTACTCTTAGTCTTATCAAGTTTAATTTGCATTTATAAGTTGTATCAGTCTTGCTGCTTTGACTCATAAGTGGTTGGTTGTGTGTGTGTATTCAGATGTCCTACGGGCAAAAATGCATGACGAGTATTGACACAACTGTTTTTTTCCCCTTCAAATCAAGGCTTAAAATCTAATGTGCGGTCCACCTCTTAGCAGTAGAGTAGAGTAAACATCCTCTTCAGAGCAGTTTGGATTTCATCCACGTCTTTTTAGGCCTCAGGGAAGCAATATTTACTTATTGCAGCTATTTTTACTTCCCTCACTGAAACGCAAGCTTTGAAGTAGGGAGGGTGTTTTTGCAAAGGAGTCAAGCACTTTAGTGCACAGAGAGAAAAGCAGTTTTAAAAAGTAAATATATAATGTTTTCAGAGCTTTCTTCCTGCAGAAAGGGAAACACAAATGGCAAAGAGAGATGGGGGAGAGGTGGAGACCGATGGGGGCGATGTGGAGGTTGTATGAGGTGGAAGCGGGTGGGGGGAGGTGGAGAGCGGTGTGTGAGATGTGGAGGTTGTGTGAGGTGGGGGCAGGTGGAAGGAGGTGTGTGAGATGTGGAGGGAGGTGGTGGGGGAGTATTTGTGTGATGTAGGAGGGGGGGTAGTGGAGGCATTGTGTTGCGTGTAATGGAGGTTGTATAAGGTGAGGTGGGTGTAGGATGGTGTGTGAGATTTGGATGGAGGTGGTGTTAGATGTGGACGGAGGTGTGAGAAATGTGAAGGGCAGGGGGTGTAAGATGTTGAGAGAGGTTGCATGAGATGTGGAGGTGAGACATGAAAGGAGGTGGGGAAGATGTCAAGGTGGTAAGATTTTGAGGGTGTGCAGAGCAGTGGTGTGACATGTGGAGAGCAATGGGGGAGATGTGGAGGGTTGGGTGTTAGATGTGGAGAGCAATGGGGGAGATGTGGATGGTGGGTGTAAGATGTGGAGGGCAATGGGGAGATGTGCAAGGTGAGGTGTTAGATGTGGAGGGCAATGGGGGAGGGTGTTAGATGTGGAGAGCAATGGGGGAGATGGAGGGTGGGGTGTTAGATGTGGAGGGCAATGGGGGAGATGTGGAGAGTGGGGTGTTAGATGTGGAGAGCAATGGGGGAGATGTGGAGGGTTGGGTGTAAGATGTGGAGAGCAATGGGGGAGATGTGGAGAGTGGGGTGTTAGATGTGGAGAGCAATGGGGGAGATGTGGAGGGTGGGGTGTTAGATGTGGAGGGCAATGGGGGAGAGTGGGGTGTTAGATGTGGAGAGCAATGGGGGAGATGTGGAGGGTTGGGTGTAAGATGTGGAGGGCAATGGGGGAGATGTGGAGGGTGGGGTGTTAGATGTGGAGGGCAATGGGGGAGAGTGGGGTGTTAGATGTGGAGAGCAATGGGGGAGATGTGGAGGGTGCGTTGTTAGATGTGGAGAGCAATGGGGGAGATGTGGAGGGTGGGTTGTTAGATGTGGAGAACAATGGGGGAGATGTGGAGGGTGCGTTGTTAGATGTGGAGAACAATGGGGGAGATGTGGAGGGTGGGGTGTTAGATATAGAGGGTTGGGTGTGGGATATGGAGGTGTAGTGAGGCCAGTGATGTGATACATGTGGGAGATGGAGGTGTGAGATGTGGGGACAACTACAGACTGGAATTGAAACTGGTATAGCTGCACTTTCAAGTGACAAGGACAACATGAGGGTCACAACTGCAAAATGGGTGGGTGGGTTTTTCAGCGTTTGTGTGGATGGGAAGAGTAAATGATAGAGACTATCAGTGGTGGGGTAAAGTGCCTGAGAGCAGGGCCTCCTCAGACAGACATCCATATCTGCCCTCTGCTCTGGTAGAGTAAACCTCTATTGATCGTGTGGTGGTGGTGGTGGTGGTGGGGTGGTGGTCGGCTCACTTTAAGAGCCCTCTGCTCTGATCTCCAGGGCTGTGCGGGACAGTGCAGGTATAGTATAGTCAGTCCATCATGTTTAAAAGATATCGACTCAGATAAACTCAATCTGCTGACCCCTCAGAAGGCGGACCTGCATGACTGAGTCTGAGACTGAGTGGGGCTCACTGACCTTTCCCCTGTTTAGACTTTCTGCTTCCCACAGAGACCTGCCTGCCTGCTCACCTCCGACATGAGATTTAATTTACATGATGGATGCGTGGCATGCTAGTGGCCCAGTCATGTGAATGCAAATCACGCTGCAATTAACTGTTTTTTTAAATGGTTTCAAACCTCTAATCATCCGTCTCACTATGAACTGTCTACCGACATGTAGTAATCAGGGAAGATCTGATATCACCAAGTAATTAAGAGTCCGGGATCAATGTCAAACTTGTTGCCCTGGATGAATGGGTTAGGGTTAGGGTTAGGGTTAAGGTACATTGATCCAGGGCAAACGTTTGACATTGATCCTGGACTCTTAAATACTTGGTGATATCAGATCTTGCAGGAATCAGGGTGTTAGATGAGGACAGAGTGTTGTCTTGTGGGGGGAGTAGAGAGCCATACTGTACTTAACTGAGTTAGTGTGTAAAAAAAAAAAGAAGAGGTTTGTTTTGAATCTTGATTATGGTGAGCATAGTGATATTCAAGCTAAACAGAGGAAAAGGAAGATATTGAGCCACAGAGAAGATAATAAAATGAGAAAAATGGAATATGGAATAATTCAATATTCCGCTGCCTGGAGTATTCATTCTGTTTACTTGAATGAGAAATCAATGGCTGTTCTAGAAGCGCGTGGGCTTGACTGACACCCTCGCATTTGTGCTGGTGTTTGTACGCAGCTGGGGAATCAATAACGGGAGCAGTTAGATACATTTATCTGCTCTATTCTAGGCTATTAAGTCAGCCCTTATGTAATCACTTTTGCTCAGCTGGAGGTCTATGTCTTGAGATGGAGAGGAGAATGCAAACAAGCATAAACACAGGAATTTACATCCCAGTTTAAAACACACTTTAAAACACTTCACGACACAGATTGGGAACTATGAGGAATATTTTCTGGTGAGAAGAGGCCTTGTGGAATTCTCTAGTGTTTACCACGTGACTTCTTATTGGTTGTGATTGTTTACTGTGTTTGTATACAAATTCAATACATTCTACGTCTGGAAAAAAAAGCTGCCTTTTTACTGGTGTGTGAAGCTTTATGAAAACGTTGCTGTTGTGACTTCATGAGATTGCATCATCAGTCCCTTTCATCCTGCGTGTGCCAACAGCGGTTTCCATGACAGCGGTCCCTCACCCATCGCAGTGTGGCCCTGTTCTGATAAAAGCGAACGCTACAAATGGATATTTGTTGACAAAACCCACGAGAGACGCCTTCCTTTGTGGCTCATTTGTCTGGAAAGAGATGATTTGGTTTGTGTCACTGGAATAGCAGCCTTTAGATGGCTGGGCTTTTTCTTCTCTTGGAGGGGGGGGGGGATTGATCTGCCTCAGTGCTGTAGGCTTCTTCTCAAGGTTAGGCTGCTTTGATGGCTTCTCAGACACACACACACACACACACACACGCTTCTGTGGTTTACTTCAAAACTTTCTCTGGCGCTCTCTTTGATTCTTTGTATGTGTCTGTGAGAGTGTCTGTGTGTGTTTGTGTGTTTGTGCATGTAAGTGTGCATGATGGTGAGAGAGATAGACAGAAAGACACAGAGAACATGAACAGAGGCAAAGACAGAGAGAGAAACAATGTGTGTTGCATGCAGCACATGTAAAAAAGAACATCTGGTTCTTTGGTCATGATGTAAGAGAATCAGTCTTGAATCAGCATGAGGGCTGCCTGTGAGTGAAACTCTGTGATCCCTGAATGCCACTTTGATATGCAAATCTCCATCTTCTTCTCTTTGCCTGTCTGTGCTGCTACTGCTGCTGCATACCATCATCATCACCATCATCATCGTCATCATCATCATCATCATCATCAATTCCCCCTGAGTCATCAGCAACTCATCTTCTTCCATCCATCCATCCATCCATCCATCCATCCATCCATCCATCCATTCATCCATCCATCCACTCGTTCTTGTCCCATTCACACACTTTTCTTTTCCAAGCCCCCCTATCACACACACACACACACACACACACACACACACACGGCACACCCACCCCCCCCCACACACACACACACACCCTTTACCATCCCCTCAGGTCCCACCACACATTTTACTGAACTGAACTGAGTTCCATATGTCTGTCTGTCTGTCTGTCTGTCGGAGATCTGTCTGTCTGAGAGTTCCATCTGTCTGTCTGTCTGTCTGAGAGTTCCGTCTGTCTGTCTGAGAGTTCCGTCTGTCTGTCTGTCTGTCTGAGAGTTCCGTCTGTCTGTCTGTCTGTCTGAGTTCTATCTGTCAGTGTGCTGCATAGGTCATCCAGTAGCACTTGTAGGCAGAGCCAGTGAGCCCAGCAGCAGTGGTGTATTTGGCCTTCAGCGTGGGCAAAAAGACTGGATTGGTATTCCTCAGGTACCTCTGCAGGGTTACAGGAGCAGAGTAGGAGACAAATCCAACCCTCACTAACTCAATATTAGATTTCCCGATTCCCAGCAAGGAGTAATGTGATGTCAATATCCTGGCTCCGTTCATGCATCGCATTTTGACGAGCGCACCTAGAGTTTTTTTTTTTTTTTACATCAGCCGAGGGGTCCTTGAGAGGTAGAGGTAAGTGGTCTGTCTGGCTTAGGTTGTGAATAAAACATAAATCTGACGCAAGTAAAAGGTGTTTCTTTCAAATAATAATAAACATAATAATATGCTGAATACTTGAATGCTCAGTATAATGAAGGTTTTTGATCTTTCTGGAAGTTTTTGATCCAAACTGAGAAATGATTTCACCATCGCTGTCACTCAATTTAAGTCATAATACACATTTACCCTCCGTCCTTGTTCCCCTACCAGTGTGAATGTGTGTGTGTAATATTTTTCTTAAAGGAATGAATGGATTTTTAATGAATTATTGCGTTTTCCCTCAGAATACATTTCTTTCCTGTCAAGGCTGGATTTTTCTTCAGTTAGTTAGTTAGTTTTTTTTTTTTTTTTAATCTCTTCTCTAGACTTTACCAGGGGTGGCAATAAAGAATCAGATGCAATGTTCAAGTACACGTGTACACGAAAAACGGAAATGCGAAAAGAAGAATAGCCGGTAAGAACAGCCGTTGGAGAAAGCTTGCCATGAACAGGATAAATAATAATGTCTAAACATTTGGGGCTTCATTGGGGGAGACAGGTATGAAATGATCACCTGTTCTCTCCTGCACTGGCCCAATCAGAGTGATGAATATTCATTAGTTTTATGGGCTGTGTGATACCTCACTTCAGCCTGGAGTCTGTTCAACAGGACGCTTCAGTAACACAACTACTTGTACAGCTCAGCACCCATCTCATCGTCTGTGTGTGTGTGTGTGGTTTGTAGATGTGTGTGTGTGTGTGCATGTGTGTAAATGAATGTGTAGATGAGTGTGTGTGTGTGTGTGTGTGTGTGTGTGTGTGTGTGTGTGTATGAATATGTGTGCGTATAAATGTGTGTGTGTGTGTGTGTCTGTGTATGAATGCGTGTGTAGGTGTGTGAGTGTGTGTGTGTATGTATGAATGTGTATGTGTGTGTATATAAATGTGTTTGTGTGTGTGTGTGGTAGCATGGGAAGGTCTTGTGTTAGAGGTGACCATGTGGCTGTACAGTATAATAACATGTTTACTCCCCAGATGTCCATTCACTGCCCCTGCACTGCTATTATCTCATCACAGCAAGCCACTCAAGCCTAGGCCAGTGCAGCTGTGTGTGTGTGTGTGTGTGTGTGTGTGTGTGTGTGTGTGTGTGTGTGTGTCTGTGTGTGTGTCTGTCTGACTGTCTGTCTGTCTGTGTGTGTGTGTGTGTGTGTGTATGTGTGTGTGTGTG
>JAODXP020000029.1:23057358-23062358 GCA_027497455.2 Sardinella longiceps
CCGAGTCTCTCCGCCTCTTGGCAGTTGGGACAGTCGCAGGTGGCTCTCCCTGAGTAGCGGCGCGCCGAGGAGCGTGGAGACCCCGCCAGAGAGACAGCAGGAGAGCTGACAGCGGACAAGACAGAGCCGTTTGCACCTGTTATTGAAGTGGGACTTGTGTCCGGGTAAGAGGCCGGCAGCACCGGTTTGAATCCGTCCATGAGGTGCTGCCCACCGGTAAGGAGGTGAGGCGATGGGCTGGCGCTGAACGCGGAGTGGCTCAGCGTGGTGTAGTCGGAGTTGTAGCCTCCCAAGGGAGAGTGAAGCGAGGTCTGGAGCGCAGCGCCGTTTGAGCCCTGAACATCAATCCAGCCAGTCCCCATGTCCCATGCCCAGGCTGATGTCCCACCGGTCCCCACTTCCCCGGTGGATATGCCTGGGTGAGCGGACTTAAACCACGAGTCGTACGGATGCGCAACGCTCATCCTCGGGTAGATACCTTGCAAGCTGTCGACCGAAGTATGTACCTTGGAGATAAAAACCGACTGTGGACTGGGCTCTTGGGAACTATTTGTAACAGATGACTGGAAGACAGGGTAGTCGTTTCCAAATGGGGTGGTGGGTGAGTTGGTCGTGAGTGAGAAAGCACTAGACCCCGGAGATCCGTTGACGCTGAATGAGTCCGCCAAGCCAGCAGCACCCCGCGCTGCTCCCGACATTCCGAACGGGGGGAGACTGGAGCCAAGGCTGCAACTGCTCGGGGCGGCTCTTTTCCACGGGTGAAATCCTTTCGCAAAAGATGAAGCACTATCCGAAATAGATGATCCGGAGGGACTCGGGCTCCCAATTTTGTTACAGGTTGCAGCTAACATGGCCAGAGGAGTTGATCCTAACCTTGGTTCTTCCTAGACGACAAAAACAAAACAAAACATGTAAGACCTATGAAGTACACTTGAATAGCAAATAGCAAAACACACATATGCATTGGATATCATGTTAGAGAGAATAGGTCTACCATACAAGAATCAAGAAAGACTAGTTTTGTAAATACACTTTGCGTAAACTGCTATTATGGCATGAAACACTATCAGAATCACTGATTGTAAAAATAGTGAAAAGCTATGTTTGTTAACAAGTTTAGTAGAATTAAGTTATATTTACCAAATGTGAATTATTTGTTTGTATTCCAGGTAAATAATTAATGAGAGATTCGAGGATATTCTGTAAAGTTGCTTCTTTGAATGCACCAGACAACAGCAGTTAGGCTATAAACACAGCGCAATGTATTTTTCAGAGGAAAAAAAACGCACAAAACAAGCGAAGAGAAGGCCTATGAGCAAATAACCTCACTCACCCCTAGAAGTGAAGTTGCCATCTCAGAAGTGTGCTCTTTGAAGGATGCCTTTGCATTTATAAGTCGGCTCAGTGTTTTTTTTAGATGTGTGCCGTACAATGATGTTTTTCCGCCCATCCCACCACAATTGTAGTTCCTCGCTGGCTTTGAAGTGCCGCTGCTCTACTCCGAGCCAATCAGAAGTCAGAAACTCAGGAATGCCACATTCTCGGTGTGATGTCATCAGCGCTTCAAACTACTTCCCTCTCGTAGTTTTCTTGGGGATTAAAGGGGAAGATAAGACAACAATACTTCATCTTCGGCCCATTTACACCATTCTAAGATGTGTTATTCTGATCTCCAATCAACTAAGATCGTTTATTTCTCATTAAACGTTGATACTAAAGCTTAACTTTATACAATCATTGCAATAGGCAAACAACACATTGCCTCCCCCCTCCTGTCCTTGCTTTTACTTTAGTGTTGTTTCTTTATTTGACTTTTGTAAATGATTGCGCCCCATGTAGGCCACTTGTTTCCTACAGTCTGTTCTCTAGTAGGCTACTGCTGGCAAGTGGCCCGAAAGACACCCGGATGAGTGGCCTGAAAAGCCAACAGACACAAATTATGAACACTCCTCCAAATATTCCGCCTCTGGGCGAAGGGCAGTAGCGGGATAGTTATGTAATAAATATGTGAGTTGCTACAGTGAAGAGGGGTAGGAGGATAAATGTCTGTCGCGTCCATTTGAGGCTCGTGACTCGGAATGTTGCGAGGGCGTGGCAGGCCAGCCCTAGGGGTGGAAGGGGGTGGGCTCGCGGAAGGAGCACCGCTTCACAAATAAAAAGGAATTAACTTCATCCCCGTTGTCCCCGCGCTTCCATCACATTCACGACCGGCTCGAGTGTTTGTTTAATTCACCGGTTGCGCAAGAGAGCAGTTTGTGGTTAAAGGTGACAATATAATATAAAATTCATCTCCTAATTTAATTTGTGGGGGGAAAACTCTCAAAAGTGATGATGAGACGGGTGTAGAGGGATACAGCGATATTATGCAATTCTCATAATGGTTATTATTATGTCCATCGGTATGCTTTTTTCCCCCACGATTGAATGACATTCTAGGCTAACACTCTCTTCTCCACCTCAGAGTATTTTGTAGATTTTAAAGCGCCAAATATTTTGACAGCTTTTTGGAACAGGGATTTTACAAGGTTCATATCCTGGGTTGAGAAAAATATAACGAAATTCGTTCTTCGGCGGCCTGGCTACGAGTTTATTAAGTTTAATACATTTCCTTCAGTAACCTGTCACTGCCCTGCCTTTTTCATCACCCGAGTCTTCATTAGCATGCGCCGCGCGTGGACGGCATGCATTTCATTTGAATTTCAAATTTAATAAAGCGACAGCCTCTAATCACGCGCAGTTTTATTTGTTTGATATTACGGTGTATCTTGACCGGGCCCGCCGCGCGCCTTGACCAGCTCCATCATTACAGGACAGAGGGAAAAGTTAATTAAAACGCGCGCGCAGATTCCTCATCCGCTCATCTGCCTCTCGCTCAGCCGCCGGTATTTCGCGTTTACAGCAGGCAATGATGGATGGACCGCCAGATTAATTTAACTGTTACCTCAGTACATACAAGTATTTTAATTCACCCTTGGACTACTGCTGTGTGTATCAAAATGTACCAGGACTCCCCTCTGATAAAGCAGTGCAATTTGAGGGCAAACTAACTTGTTTCGGAGCCTAATTTTACGCGCGTGATCAGCGCAGTATTACAGCCTAAAATTGATCGAAAATGACTCATGATTATCTTTTTTTGCAATCCACGGCAGCATCTTATTTCTCTGGTACATTAATTTGGATGGATATTTGTGGGCCAATTCATTCGTTTGTGTTTCGAGACCGACCACTCACATTTAGGTGGCTAAGTAAGGCTATCAAATAAACCAATAGTAATATATCAATGTTTTCAAACAGGCCATTGTGAATGGTCAAACTTATACTTGATACTTGGTGGCCATGTCACTGGACGACTGAATAGACGATGGCATAGCATCTCCTGCAGACGGCAGTCTGTGACAGTGAGGTTTGTTGTGCCATCCACCGTTTTCTTAAGCTTTGTCATCCGTAATGTTAAGTAGCCTAGGCTACACTGGAGATGTGAAAGATTGATATAGCTTATAGCACTGTGAATCAGTTTTGGAATTTATTTAGACTTCGGAGGATTTCAGCAGATAAAAAATGGATGCTTGTTGAGCCATGGGGATTGTGTCATCATAGCGCAGAAAACTATTCTTTGCCAGTATTAATTATAGTGTGCCAATAGAAAAGGAGGTTTTGGATTCACATTGTTCTATTTAATTTAACAATTTGCTCACTCCGTGTTTTCTGCAGTGGAGCAACGTTTCAAAGTTCAAAGGTTGGTTTACAGGTTGCTTTCTTCCGGCTGACCTGACTGTAGACCTATCTGCCGCCCAATGGAACAGATGTTCCCCTTTTCAGGCATTCTTTTCCCACACGTATGGTGTATATTGCGCTTGTGAAATCCCGTTTGAAACCTGTTCCATTCGGGGCCATAATAACCGCATTAGTTCGGACCATCGAACACGGACAAAACGCGCCAAGCATCGCGTGCTTTCAAATGAGACTGTGTGGAGTCTGAAGAAAGAGCCACTCGGTTCTAGTGTCATGAAAATGACGGTGGAAGATTTAATTGTTTGGTGTGGAGGTTTGTTTTGCTGTTTTTCTCCCTTTTTTCTTTTCTTTTCCAAAAGAGAGAGAGAGAGAAAAAAAAACGGTTAAAGCTAAGCGGTTATCCAAAGGGGCACTTGCTGAAGAAGCCCTCCACGGCGAAAACTGGAGCAATTACCCGCCAAGGCAATTAGCTAGCCATCACAGAGAAATTAGCTCAATCAATGTTGCGTGAAATATTGGGAATTATTTTGTTCGCAGTATCAAATGCAGCAGTTGTTTTTTGCTGTCGTACACACCACATCATATTTAAATCCTGCAATAATTATGCAGGTCTAAATTTAGAACATTATAGGGGTTGTGAGACAATTGGCCTTGAAATTCTTTGACTGAAGCCTCAGTTTTTCAAAGGTGTTTGTTTCCCCTAACTGTATAATTAAAAATAAATGTCTGAGAACATTTTTATAGCTACATGCATTAATTAAAGTAAGTTCTCTCAAATATTCCTGTGGCGTTGTATGACTGATCTCATCAAACCGATTTAATCAATAACTGGCATCAATTGGAATATAGTAATAGTTACAAAAGATAAATACTATTTAGATGGAATATTTGCATTTGTTCAGTGAGCTGATGATTTTTTAAAAAGTGACTTGTACAAGTGGCATACAGTGATTGAGTTCAGTTACATCCATTACTTTTGCTATTAAATAAAATTAGCAACTTAAGTAAAATGTCAGCTATTGATATACTGTATGCTATGTTACACTTGAACCATTTTATCAGATCCAATGCTACCCCCTTATACATAAGGTACATTCTCCCAGTGACATTTACGTCATTTGTGTATATCAATTTGTACATATTGCTTATTACTGACAGTAAATTTGAGTGCATTTCATTTAACATAGAGATGATGTTTTACAGAACATCACAACATGCAGCAATCAATTCAACTATCAAGGTTATTTCTTGTCAATCAAGAAGGGCTT
>JAODXP020000029.1:23069858-23082358 GCA_027497455.2 Sardinella longiceps
AGCCTCCGATGAGTGTTAACGATGGGCACAGCTGGGGGTTAAGAAAGCTGTTGAGTGTGTGTGTGTGTGCGTGTGTATAAATGTATGCATATGATATGTATTTGTACGTGTGTGTATGTGTGTGTGTGTGTGTGTGTGTGTGTGTGTGTGTGTGTGTGCGTATGCGCATGCATACCCCCTGTGTGTGTGTGTGTATGTGCGAGCAAGTGCTTGTAAATGTCTGTAGCTGTGTGTGTATTATGTGCATACCCCCTGAGTGTGTGTACCGTATGTGTGAGCAAGTGCATGTTAATGTCTGTGAAAGTGTGTGTGTGTCTGTGTGTGTGCATGTGCACCCCTTTCGTGTGTGTGTGTGTGTGAGCCAGTGTATGTAAATGTCCGTAGCTCTGTGTGTGTGTGAGTGAGAGAGAGAAAGAGAGAGAGAGAGAGAGAGTGTGTGTGTGTGTGTGTGTGTGTGTGCGTGTGTGCGCACATGTGTTCTGGCATGTGTATGTGTGCTGATGTTTATGATTGTGTTTGTGTTTATGCGCATGCTGAGATGCAAGCAAGCAGGTGTTTGTCTCTCTGTGCGGCAGCAGGCATCTGTGTTCACGTGTCTGTAAACATCACAATGTGTGTGTGACTGAGATGCATCATCATCTCTCCCACCTGAACAGCAACATGCACTGAGAAATCAACGGTCTTTGGTATTTACTGCCTTCAACCCACTACCTTAACAAATCGAAGGTTAGGGTGAGGGTTAAGGGCGTTAGGGTTAGTGTTAAGGTAATTCTTTTGGACAGTGCTGCCGTTTAGGGGGAAAAAAACACCATTGAGTGAATTCAACCCTGCAGTACTTTTTTCCTGACATCTACAGTTTTGGACCTGTTGAAGCTTAGAGAAGGTTGTTTTCTAATTTAGCTCTTGAGCAGTATGTCGTCTGCTCAAATTGGTGCAACAATCTCATCAATCTGGAAATCTTGTTTTGTTTTGTTTTGTTGTACATGGAGTTTGTAAGTTTAGCTCATATCCAAATCTTGCTATATGAAACATAAAACAAAGCCTGAGTGACCCTAGGCATGAAAATAGCTCGAGTTATGTCATGTTGAGAGGGACATTTTAAAACCAAAGGTCCATTAACACTGATCAGTGTTGGCATTTATTATGGCTAACATACTTTTTATATGTTTAACACCCTCCTGTCATGGTGATACAGCTTTTGGTAAGTACACCAGGCATGGAATAAAAGATTATGGCGTTAGGATGTATTGACATTCAGGGCTTTCCTCCGAGATGATGGCGTCTCAGACAGACACTCAAAATGTGTACAACAGTCTGCTTGACACATTCCAATCACTATGGCGACTAAGAGAATTATATATTTGAAAATGCACTCTCCTATCGCTGTATTTACATGGAAATACTTTGTCTGTTGCATGGCGGACCAGATGGATTATGAAAATGTAAGGAGATAAATATATAAATAAATGAAGAATTTACTTAAAAAAAAAATATTCCCGGTTGTTCAAATGAAATAGCATCATCTCAGAAAGTCCTTGATGGAGCTATTTGTCAAAGGCGGCATGCGTCTGGGGCCGGCCTGGGCTCGGAATGAATAATGGATGGCTTTGAGATCCATTTAAAAGTCAATATGAAGTCGGGGGAAAAATGGCATTATGAAAAACACAAGCTTACAGGAGGGTGGACCAGCGTGGCTAGATGGATGCCCTTTTGGACGGAGGGGGGATCAGCGGACTGAGGAGAATTGGCCCTTGTGTGTGTGTGTGTGTGTGTGTGTGTGTGTGTGTGTGTGAGAGAGAGAGAGAGAGAGAGAGAGAGAGAGAGAGAGAGAGAGAGAGGTGCCACATGGGTTGCTTCTTCAACAAGCAATGGCACATCGCATTTGTCTACAAACAGAGAGAAAGAGGGAAAAAAGAGAGAGAGACTGTGAGAGGGGAGGCAGAAAACTTAAACCTATAGTCTCTGTTCTCAGTAGCCAGCCTCTTCTGACATAAAGGGCCAACATCGGGGATGGATCAGACTTTTACTGTATGTGGTCCTCGTCTGGTTCAGGGCTGGCTGAGGTCTGGCTCAGGGCTGGCTGAGGCCTGGCCCGGATCAGACGCCATCCCATAATATTATTATTTGCACCAGATCCATTCCCACAGGCAGGCTTTCTCGTTTGGGAACCTGTCTTGATCTTTCTTTGTGTGTGTGTGTGTGTGTGTGTGTGTGTGTGTGTGTGTGTGTGTGTGTGTGTGTGTGTGTGTGTTTGTGTGTGTGTGTGTGTGTGTGTGCGTGCGTGCGTGCGTGCGTGTGTGTGTGTGTGTGTGTGTGTGTGTGTGTGTAAATCCCTTGTGTCCATTTAACCCTGAACCAGCAAAGAAAAGAATATTCTGTAAAAGTAAAAGTATGCCCTCACTGCTCAGTTGCCACTTTGCTATTTACTTTGTTATAAGTCGTTGCAAGCAGTTTCAAGCTGTTGCTAAAGATTCAAGATGAATCTTTGGTCTGTAGTGGTCTTAAGCAGGCATGGACTAGCCATAGGGCATACAGGGCAATGCCCGGTGGGCCGACGGTCATTTTTGGGCCGGGGCTGTCATTTACTCATAATTTTCATAAAGGATATTGGGCTAGTTTAATTAAATCTCTCATATTCATGCAATATGTCAGACCTACAGTGTTATTTGAGCTAGCCACAACGTTAATGCCTGGGCCATTTTTTGGTCCTAGTCCTGCCCTGGTCTTAAGCCCGAGTCTTTAAGTTAATAATAAAATAATTCTGTACTTGGGTGGCTCTCCATAACCTCACCAAGCTCTTATAAGCCTTTATTATAGCTGGCATTATAACAATAGCCTTCTACAGCCTTCTACAGCGGTACCACTACGCTAAGCTAGCGCCTAAGATGCTGATCAATCACACACCGATCAACATGAGAGCCTTCTTACCGATATTAATCCTATTGGATAACTGTACTGATTAAGTGTAAAATCAGGCCGTCATTTACAAGTCACTAGATCATAGGTTCAAGGGGTGTATTGTGGGCTGGTTGAATGAATTGTCTGTGAACAGACCTCAGAAAGGCGCCTCATTAAATGATTGTTAGGCATTCCATAATCAATGGAGGACCGTTGTTGTGATATACTCGTCTGTGGACACAGACCCACTGAAATGTGTATTGTTGGCGAAAAGCTCATCCCATAATGAATGAGATGTAGAAATCTTCACGTTGCTTTGCCTTAGAGGCAGTTAAAGGAGAAATCCAGTGTGAATCAGTCAATATTGTTCTAAGTACCTGAGTGCAGTCTTAAGAAAAAGAATGAGAAAATTTGATGCTGCACAGACTAAATAGCAAACCAATTACTAATGCTGAGTGAATGGGGCAGAATGAAAGGAAACTGAAAGTAAGTTGTTATGCCCCATTCACTTTGTATTAGTTGCCGGTCCACTGCTGTCTATGTTGTATCAAATTTTCTTATTCTGTTTCCTACCTACAGCACTTGGTGAGTTTGGACAACAGGGCTGTGGATTGATTTACACTGGATTTCTCCTTTAAACACTTTTCCCATCAAGATTCTCTTGTGGGTTTTCCTAGTGATTTATCGCACGTGTGAGAGGAAAGAGCTAACCTAAGTCGGAAACGATGGCATGCTGTGCGGTCAAATCGGCGCTCTCATCGACTGTTCATCGGCACAGCAGGCGCTGCTGAGGACCAACGAGGGGTCCTGCGGCGTCGTCAGCATCACGTCAGGAGTTATTCACATTTCAATAAACTTTTACCTCGTCCTCTGTCTGTTTTCAATAAAGTTTGGTGATTTATGACACGTGCTCGCCTTTACTCGCTACGCTGATAATTGGATGCTTCTTAAAGGATGAGTTTTATTGATTTCGTCCGCAGCCGTGGATGGCGGTGAGCTCAAGTCTCTTGTTTCTTTTCTGTTGTTGCGTTTTTTTAAAAGGCTTTTTTCGACAGCACAGTCAAGAGGATCAATGTCTGTGGACCTAACTCACACACACCAACACACACACACACACACACACACACACACTGCACCTCACCGCCTTGCCTCCAGCCAGCTTGTTTTATGCGCTCATGTCCAGATTGATGGATTGATTGATTGGAACCTGTAATAGTTCATGGTGTTTTTTTGTCACTTCTGTCACCGGAATGAGCATTCATCACCACCCTCCAAGCGCCCAATAATATCCGTCTTTGCACATTGGGGCTGTGTGTGTGTGTGTGTGTGTGTGTGTGTGTGTGTGTGTGTGTGTGTGTGGAGGGAGGGTTTGCTGGAGCATAAATAATCACTCCAGGGGCTTGGATTTGTCTCCTTTCTGCACTTGTCTGGATGTCTAAACAGTGATGACTGTACTTTATGGGATCCTATTTAGCAGCATGACTTCAGCTCAGTGGCTGGATTACAGAGAATTTAAGTAGAGTTACCCACAAACAAATACTGTCTGATATTATAAAATTACAGTACATTGCTAGCCTAGGAGTTCCCATGCTCCTTTGCACGCTTATTTCATTTCACTCTGCAAAGCAGCATGGTGACCATGGCTGATTTTCTGGCCTGCTTTTGGTATCCAATCGCAGAACAAAAAGGGATTTGTACGGCCCTCGATTGCATTTTACGTTTCATGGTGGCTCTGGTATTGGCTCCGAGGTATGTACAGACGGTATGATAGACATTCGTAGTGCCCAATAAACGGCTCTGGACAATCGTAAACGATGCTTCCGCTACGAGAAATGCAATAGGTAGGTCTCCAGACTAAATATCACTTGTGATTTTTAGTTTGGCATTCGCCGGGCTAATACATTGCATTATTCCTAGCATTATTCAAATAGGACACATTATTATAATCACATACGGCATGTTTTTCAACATTGTTTCTATGCTATTGATACATAGGTCTATCTCAGAGGACACTTGAAACCAAGACATAAAAGCAACACTCTGATCTTACTGCAGTCATGGTTTGAGACTAATAACGTGTAATAATCCAGCACAGTAAAGAATAACTGAAATGTTAAAGGGTAAAAAGAATAACTGAAATGTTAAAGGGTAACAAGAATAACTGAAATGTTAAAGGGTAAAAAGTCTTGTGCTTTACAGGCATTGTGGGTAATCTATCTGCATTTTGTTCACCATACAATTGCATCGATGACATCTGTCTCCAAGAAGGCAATCAGTAACCCTTTAATATTACATAGGTCTGTTTTTCTTGTACAACACCTCTAAACACATTAGTTGTCAGTGAATAAAAGGTCAGGCTTTTTATGTATTGTGTTATTTTGAATGTGCTGGCCACCGTAGTTTCAGTGCTTTTTTTTCAGAGTTCTAGAATGTTGCATGCAGGCTACCGTAGTGTGGAAGCGACTCTATGTAGACAGTGTTGTTACAGTGCAACTGGTGTGAAGATTAACCTATAGTCATTCAGTAAAAGTTCCTAACCATTAATCTGCATGGTCTTCGTCATTCACCTATCTAACAAGCCCTTTTGTTCAAATGCTCTATTCAATTACTCTTCCTCAACCACTATCCTGTGCCGCGTTAGATAATAGCCTGCAGTTATTGGACAACCAAGCTAGCGAGTAATATTTAATGTGGCTTCAATGTGTCTTTTTCATTCACAGGATTTCCCAAACATCCCAGCGGACAGCTGCCTGTATCCTCCCCGTCAGTGGAATCAGATCAGTCTATTTCAGCAGCCACCCCTGGTTTATTGTGATTCCTCACAATGGACTTCCTCTTAACAAAGCCAAACCAGTGCACCACAGGTGGGGGCTTTTGTTTTAGTAAGACAAAACCACTGACTGAAATTCTAGAACGGTGAAGAATTGTAAAAGATGTTCAAAGAGAATTCACTGGGTCTCTTTTAATGAGTCACTGTGGGACATTCATGCATTGACAAACTAGTTAACAAATTGACCCATATTGTGTGTTTGTGTTCAATTAAAACTCTCTGGCATCCGTGCTTAGTGTCTTCTTCAACTCAAACATTCCCGCTCTTTTTTTTTTCTAGCAACTTTGTTCTTGATACATCTCAGATTCTGTCCATCACCCTTTCTTCTTATCTGTTTCATTCTCTCTCTCTCTCTCTCTCTCTCTCTCTCTCTCTCTCTCTCTCTCTCTCTCTCTCTCTCTCTCTATGTGTCTCTTTCATTCCCTCACTATTACTCTCTCTCTCTCTCTCTCTCTCTCTCTCTCTCTCTCTCTCTCTCTCTCTCTCTCTCTTTTCTTTTCTTTATTCCTCTCATCATCTGTCTCCACCTCTGGGGTCTTTTATCTGACTCCGTTATAAGACCACCTCGGGACAGGTGGTTAGAACCTTACAGCACACCTAGCAGATCTCCTCAGGTATTTAGGCCTTTCTCCTTTACCTTAAAGGGCAACTTCAGTTAATTTCAACAAGAGCTCTATTGGTCAAGCTACTCAAGACTAGCCAATACTGAAGCCGCAAGACATTTTGGTCCAACCACTTTGTTAGTCATTTGTGGTCATACACACTATAGTGGTGTGTTATAATGTGTCTGGGGGTGACATTTGGAGCAAGTTTAGATGCTGAAAACAGTGTCTAAAAATCTGCCCCCATGGGTTAACTGTCAGGGCTAATTCTCTGTTCAAGGAAACCTACACGAGTGGACCAAAATGTCTTGCGTCTTCAGTATTGTCTAGTCTTGAGTAGCTTGAGCAATAGAGCTCTTGTTGAAATTTGGCTGAAGTTGCCCTTTAATCAGTACATACAGACACATACTCTCTCTCTCTCTCTCTCTCTCTGTCTGTCTCTCCTTACTGCATCTCTCTGTCATTTATACTCTTTCTCTGTCCCACATATTTGTCTCAATGTGTCTTACTCTCCACTCAACCTCCCACCTTGGTCACATATCTAGCTAAAGTAGATGGGTTGATTTAATATCGAAGTTTTTTTCTGTCCTGGTTTTAGTGTTTAGTGCTTTAATCGAATGCTGTGTCCGTGTTTAGTTATAGTTGTTGTTAAAGGTTAAATACAGACCAATAGTGTTGTTCAAATTGAAATTTGTCCCTCTTCAGCTCTTGTCCAGGTCAAGCAGGGTCTTTATTTGTGACCTCATCAGCTGACCAGGTTAGACCCTTGCAGTGTGTTACAGCTCCACTGGGACCCGTTTAGCCTATTGAGCCCTTTCACCCTCCTCATCAACACACACACACACACACACACACACACACACACACACACACACACACACACACACACACACACACACACACACACACACACACACATAAGTCTCCTCTGGTTAGACTCTTGAAGTACATCACAGCTCTACTGGGAACAAGTGGGACCATTGGGTGTTTTCGCCTCATTGGCATACACACACACACACACACACACACACACATACACACACACACACACACACACACACACACACACACACACACACACACACACACACACACACACACACACACACACACACACATACACACACACACACATACACACACACATCACATACACACACACACACACACACACACACACACACACAGACCCTTGAAGTCAACACAGCTCCACCGGGAACAGGAGAGGCTATCGGGTATTTTCACCTCACTAACACACACACACACACACACACACACACACACACACACACACACACACACACGATATACAGTGTCCCCCAGGACTGGTCCCTGGTGACTTGTGCCTGTATTAAAGTGCTTTAGTGTGTCTGGGCCCCTTGATTGGGGGGGCCCTGGTGGGAGGGGGCCAATTTGAGCCTGGTGCCCCTGAGGAGTCTTTAGAGCAACACTACCACACTGGGGTGAGATTAGACCAGCACTGATTAAAGACCATGTAAAGAGGAGGGTGGGGGACACAACACACAGAGGCTGGACTGTATTTCTTTAAGAGGCCTCCTCTTCTTGTAAATACAGCAGAGAACTACCACTCCCGCTCTATAGGATAGGCCCATAGATTAGGCCTATAGAGGAGATTTATTGCAGAGCCTAATCTAATTCATTGATTTCTCACACAGAGACAATTGTTTCGTTGATTTTCTTTTTGGATGTCCAGGGTAAGATAAGAATTAAATAAATGTAGGACAGGCACTCTTATGTGATGTGAGGTTATTTTGATGGTATTTGACCAAGTAAATGTATGCACATCTCACCTCGCTGAGGCCAGGTGCAGGACAAGGAAACGTGTCAGAGTAGAGAGGAAAGTCGTCCGCACACTGCTTACTCCCAAAGAGGCTTTTTTATTAAATTAAAAACATAAAGCAACGTTTCGACCCGTCAGGGTCTTCATCAGGCTTAGGTTCCTCTCTATTTTGATGGTACACTTGACAATAGCAGATAGCTCCCCTTTGAGAAAATTTGATGTCATCACTTTTGATATTTGGAGGGATGAAAGTGGTAACTAGTGATGGCTTGCCGACTGCTTTCAGTGGGAAGAAAAACAAGATTTTTTTTACAACAGAGACCGAATAACTAACTAAATGGTATCATAAACTCATTTTAGTATCAGTATCATTCATGTTGTACAACATTCTTTATTTCTCATTCATACTCCTAACAAGCATGAATCAGCCAATCAGGAAGTGGCTTCCCACTCAAAACTGTGAGAGTTCAGAGCTTATGACAAAGACTGGGAATAGAAGTGGCATCAGAGTGGCATCTGCTCAAACAAGGTAGTTTTCAGAATTGCAACACCATTCTCATGGTATTGTGGGAGAAAAAAAAAACCCTCGCCAACTCACATTTAATGTCAACCATTTTCAAATATGTCTGGATGTTAAAACATACTACTAGCCTATTACAACCCATTTATGTTTGACTGTGCCTTGAGAATTATCCATAAAATATTAGTCATACCACTGTATTTTGCATTCCACTCCCAAAGCCTATTGAAATTGAATTGAAAAAGATGCATACATCTCTGGCAATGTTTTAGGGAAATGTGTTGATGGTCGAGGAAATAAAAAAAAAAATAGTCATGTAATCACAGCAAAATGGTCTCATATCATACCTCACATGCGTTCTGGTTTGCCAATCATTCATTATACAAAAAAAGTAATAATAATACTTAACTGAATCCAAAAAGTTTTAACTTTTTCACATTCTAACAAAACACTTTTTAAAAATATATTTTTTCCAAAGGTGAGGGATTAGACGTGGACCGGCAGGAGTGTGCATCAAAATCTGTCTAAAGAGTGACATAAGACCCAGAGCTTTTTTTCCGCTCTTTTCACCTCATAGGCTTTAGGTTTGTCAAGAGGTGTGTGTGTGTGTGTGTGTGTGTGTGTGTGTGTGTGTGTGTGTGTGTGTGTGTGTGTGTGTGTGTGTGTGTGTGTTGACTAATGGGAGCACATTGTTGGCTTTCCTTGAGAGTGGAGTCTCTTTTGTAAAAGGCTTATGTGGGGCATTCAAGCTGCTCACCATGGCAAAAGTGAGCCGTGGCTGTAGTGTTGGAATGGGTCTGATTCTCACACTAGCGACGGGTACAGGTGCCACCCGATAGCCTGAAATTAGCCTCTATTGTGCCTAATCCACCCTCTGTGGAGGCAGCAGCAGCAGCCTTCGGATGGGAACTGCATCGTCACTGGTAGAGTTACTCAGGGATGGGATGAAGGGATGTGTGTGTGTGTGTGTGTGTGTGTGTGTGTGTGTGTGTGTGTGTGTGTGTGTGTGAGAGAGAGAGAGAGAGAGAGAGAGAGAGAGAGAGAGAGAGAAATATTTCCCTGTGTGCGTAAGAGAGAGAGGGTTTGTGTGTGTGTGTGTGTATGTGTGTGTGTGTGTGTGTGTGTGTGAGAGAGAGAGAGAGAGAGAGAGAGAGAGAGAGAGAGAGTAATGTTTCCCTGTGTGCGTAAGAGAGAGAGGGTTTGTTTGTGTGTGTGTGTATGTTTGTGTGTGTGTGTGTGTGTGTGAGAGAGAGAGAGAGAGAGAGAGAGAGTAATGTTTCCCTGTGTGCGTAAGAGAGAGAGGGTTTGTGTGTGTGTGTGTGTGTGTGTGTGTGTGTGTGAGAGAGAGAGAGAGAGAGAGAGAGAGAGAGAGAGAGAGAGAGAGAGAGAGATCCTTTAGAGTAAACTTTTGTAAATGATATTGTAAATTTCTCTTTTGTTCCCAGAGACAGAAGGAAGGAGAGAGTATTGTGCATTCTTTATGTCTATGTTTCTGTGTGTATCTGTGTGTGTTTGTTTATTATCTAGGCCTATATGTTTCCCTGTACCTGTGTGTCTATAAGGTAGAGAGAGAGAGAGAGAGAGAGAGGTGGTGTGTGTGTGTGTGGGTGTGTGTGTGTGTGTGTGTGTGTGTGTGTGTGTGTGTGTGTGTGTGCTTATGAGAGACAGTGAGCAAGAGAGACATTACATTATATTTATCTCTTTCATAACCCAGTCATTATCCCTGCTCTGTAAGGCTCGGAAGCAAGCTTGGAGCAAGCATGCTGAACTTCCCTTTAAGTGGAATATATAAGAAGGAACTCATGCAAAACTATTTAATTGATCAAAGAAAAATCTCAAACTCTCTTTATTTAAGAGTAGAGTGCAATTTGTGATGCATGGCACATTATATAGCCTATAGCAATACAATGGGTGTTTCTTTCACCGTATAGTTCACTGCGTGAGCTACAGCCAAGTTATCACATTATGGCTAATTGTTAGCGCGGGAAAATGCCAATCAAGACGCAAAAAAAGTGCAAAGGCAAATGATTTAAGGTAAACACATCTTCATCTGTTCATTCTGTTAGTGTGCACAGATGCATCAGCCGGCTAATTAGACAAACAAGACAAAGAAAAGAAGCGACAGAATGTAGCATGTTTGCTATGAACAAGACAGTTAGATGCTAGTTGTTTACGCAAGAGAAATGTCTTTGTCAGTCAACTGTTTGCTGAAGTGCAGGAGGTTATATCTTGTGTGTGTGGAGTAAGTTGGTGAAATGATTAAGGCATAAAATCCTGTCAGGTTTTTTTTTTTTTTTTTTTACCCCCATCTCTCTTTGTGCAGTTTTACCTAATTTAGTCTGGCGTCTTTCCCTCCCCCTTGATTTTCTTCATCCGTCCATTTATCTTTCTCTTCTTTCTCTGAGTCACCTTTTAACCGCAGCGGGTATTTCCAGAAAATGTGCTACATCTCATAAAACTTTGTTAGCTTTGTTAGTCGCACTCAGCACACATGCAATCATGCACTTTAGACAAACACACACACACACACCAGCGGGCATGTAGGCAGCGATATGACATAGAATTGACATCAAACATTGATATCAAATTGATATCTGAATTAGGTGAAATGTCAACATATTTGAACTGGATCATCGTAGTGGAGGTTGCAAAGGAAGAAGGTTTTGTTTACATTTGATAGATAAAAAATCTGAGACATTATGAGACGCAGCCTATGCCAGAAGCAACTCCGCCTATTTCCACACATCCATCTGAGATTGCTACCATTGGGAAATATTTCGGAACCAAGATTACAGGACTACAGGGATTTTAATGTGACGAAGTGGAGAAGCAACTGTTTTTATTCAGACGGATGAAGGAAGCCGGCCAAAGATGAGATTTTTCCATGGGTTTTTCAAATTCCTACACCACCATGTGTTCAACAAAGGCTTATCAGCTTTTAGCTCAAATTTAAAGGTTTGCCTCCCTCAATTGAAGTGAAAAGCTAGCAATCAAGCAACTTTGGTCATTCATTTGAATGGGACAAGTTCATTCTCTCATTTGTTTCTCCTATCAAAATCATTTCTCTTACAAACTAAACACAACTATAACAGTCATGTCAAAGAGATATCTACATTGTGCAAGTTAAAACAATTGCTCACGTTTACAGTCATTCAAGTTGCAACAAAACCACATTACTGGAAATGGATACATTGAAATCATATTGCAACATGATGCAGTACCTGAGAAGTAGCTTTCATCAGCATCATGGGTTGGTTTCAATGTGAGTGGTTGAAGCATGTCAATAAATATGGGCATGGACAAGTTGTTTATGAAATCATTACAAAAGTATTTTTGATAAGGCTTAGCATTCCAAGTGTTGAAAAATCCCGCACACTGTCCATTCCACCAACAAACTTTAATACAATGTTTCGGTCATCCGACCTTCTTCAGACCGAAACGTTGTATTAAAGTTTGTTGGTGGTATGGACAGTGTGCAGGATTTTTTAACACTTGAATGATAACCCCACTGGGATAATATCCTACGCACCTGTCAAACTACAGAGGTGTGCAAAAGCGTCATTTTGAAAGGCTTAGCCTTCCAAATTACCTCTCCTATCCAGCGATCTCATATCTCAAGCAAAGGTATGTGATGTATGTAAATAATATGCATATTAATTTCAATGAAATCGCCTGCGGAGTTCAAGTCACTCAGGTACTTTCCGAATATCAGGTGAAACTGCATAATCTGAACATTCCAATGATATCAGTCACTCATTGCCGTGATAAACAGTTTGTGAGAAAAACAACTTTGTTTTTACAGTACATATTACAATTTGTACATATCACAGTTTGTGAGAAAAACAACTT
>JAODXP020000029.1:23114858-23144858 GCA_027497455.2 Sardinella longiceps
AGAGAAAGAGAGAGATAGAGAGAGAGGGAAGGAAGGGGGGAAGAGGAGGAGGAGGAATGGGGGGGGGGGTGAGCAAGAGAGAAAAATGAAGTGGTTTTAATACTGAGTTTTGGATGATGACGGACTCCAAGAGAGTCATTTAATGCTTTTCATGCCCCAGTTTGCAGGATGGAGAGGCCTAGTACTGTGTGTGTGTGTGTGTGTGTGTGTGTGTGTGTGTGTGTGTGTGTGTGTGTGTGTGTGTGTGTGTATGAAATGCTGTGTGCTCGTGAGTGTGTGTATCTGAAATGGTGTGTGTGTGTGTGAGAGAGAGAGAGAGAGAGCGAGAGAGAGAGGGAGAGAGAGAAAGAGGAAGGGAGGGTAACTGGAGGCTATCCAAACCCTCTTTCCACCTCTCCCCTCCCTCTCTCTCTCTCTCTCTCTCTCTCTCTCTCTCTCTCTCTCCACATCCCTTTCTTTCCCTCTCTTTTCTTTCTCTCCCCTTTTCTCCTCTTCTTTTGAAGTGAGGCGAACTCAGATGGCTGTTGTAAAGTAACTAGAACCCCCCCACCCCACCCCACCCCGACCCCCCCACCCTCCTCCATTGCGGTCAGCAGCAGCAGCAGCAGCGAGTAAAGGACCCAAAGGTGTCCTGCTGAATGCTGTGTAATTAGTCATCGCTTTGCCAGACCTCCTTAGCATCACAATGCGCACTTAACTTCTCAAAGACCCCCATTGTTTTCTGATTGCACACTTGCTCAGCGCTCTGCGACACCAGATTGGTCCTCTTTGTTTAGGGGATATACAGAGGTGGAAATGTGCATTAGTGGAAAACCCCAAAATGACCCCCCCCACACCCAACACCCAACACCCGACCCCCTTACCTCACCCCCCCCCCCCCCAACCCACCTTCACCCTACACTACTATCACCACTACCACACCCCCTCCGCTGTGCCCCCCAAACTTGGAGGGTCTTGCTATAGGGTGCCTCTGACA
The DNA here is from genome assembly GCA_027497455.2 of Sardinella longiceps. Lineage (NCBI taxonomy): Eukaryota > Metazoa > Chordata > Actinopteri > Clupeiformes > Clupeidae > Sardinella > Sardinella longiceps. Next base: position 23,115,835 of record JAODXP020000029.1, read on the forward strand.
TCTGGTGCACCCGAGATGGACAGGTGGGGCACCTGTGGAACACAGGTGTGAGACAGACACCCATGCATCCACCAACTCGAATTCTGTCTTACTGACAAAAGAGTGTGAAATGTGTGTTTTATCCTGATATGTGTTTGTGTGTGTTGAAATGATGCATTACAGTAAAATAGGTATGATGGCTCATGATTTGTGTTGAAATTCTTTTTTTAGGATAACCCCTTGAGATGTGACATCTCGTTTACGAGAGGGTCCAAACAGAAATGAACTAGAACAACACACGGCACGCATTCACAGATATAAGCCATGCAATAGGCTACATAACACAGCACAGAAATACTGTAAAAAACAGCAAATACAGTAATTTCCCGCATATAAGCCGCATTGTGTATAAGCCGTAAGTAAAAAAAAAAAAACCATATTAACACCATATTAACTGCCCCTCTGTTTTAACCTCATAGCAGAAGAAATTTTGCAAAATCAATGTATAAGCCGTACGGAAATTACGGTACAACAACAATCTAGACAAAACATAGACAAAACAAAAAACATGATCTGCTCCATGCGTACTGTATGTATTATTAACATTGTTTAATTTGTCCATTTTGGTAATCAAACATGAATCAAAACATATTTAACTGAGCATGTTGTGTGTGTGTCTAATGAGTTTAGATGGAGTTTGTGGGCTTTTTTTTTTTTTTGGTTAGCAACAACTCCACAACAACAGCAGTAAAAACAACAGCAAAAAAAAAAGCAGTTAATTACATTGTGTAGCGAGCTTGACTTGTGTCTCATTTGCCCTCTAATGGATCCATATCCTCTGGCTTTGGATATTTAACTACATGTTAATTATATCAAGCTCCATTAACATCATTATGACAACACAATTATTATTACACAGATATTTTATCCACTCTCCCCATCTCTCTCTCTCTCTCTCTCTCTCTCTCTCTCTCTCTCTCTCTCTCTCTCTCTCTCTCTCTCTCTCTCTCTCATTCTTTCCCCCTCTCTCTCAGGTTACCCTTGTCAGATAAGCGCATGTCGTAGCCTGTTTGCCAGGGCGAGTTTGGTTCCCAAGGCAATTAACCAATCTGCTCTTTAGCCCTGAGGCTGAAAGGTGTCTCGGGGGAAACGGCCCAACGCACCCTGGGGAGACAATGAGGCACCCCCCCTCCCCGTGGTCGGCAGTAGTGCATTTAAGAACGAAAAATGGAAGGATGGAAGGAGGTCGGTGGAGGTGTGTGTGTGTGTGTGTGTGTGTGTGTGTGTGTGTGTGTGTGTGTGTGTGTGTGTGTGTGTGTGTGTGTGTGTGTGTATGTGTGTGTGTGTGTGTGTGTGTGTGTGTGTGTGTGTGTGTGTGTGTGTGTGTGTGTGTAGGTGTCGGGGGGTGCTTTTACCTCTGGGCTGGCCAGTCTTTATGTGGCCCTCCAAGCTCCTTTGATCCTGATAAAGGAGTCACCTGATGAGGTCACTGAGGGAAATGTTCTCTGTGCCGCTCAATTGGTCCTGCAGGGGGGGAGTAATAGTAGGTGAGGCGAAGTGTGTGTGTGTGTGTGTGTGTGTGTGTGTGTGTGTGTGTGTGTGTGTGTGTGTGTGTGTGTGTGTGGTTACTTTGTGGACCAGTCAAACTGCACAACTTTAGGTAAACTGCACAAACAATAGGTTAAGGCAAGGCATGGGGATGCTTGTAGTGTGTGTGTGTGTGTGTGTGTGTGTGTGTGTGTGTGTGTGTGTGTGTGTGTGTGTGTGTGTGTGTGTGGTTACTTTGTGGACCAGTCAAACTGCACAACTTTAGGTAAACTGCACAAACAATAGGTTAAGGCAAGGCATGGGGATGCTTGTAGTGTGTGTGTGTGTGTGTGTGTGTGTGTGTGTGTGTGTGTGTGTGTGTGTGTGTGTGTGTGTGTGTGTGTGTGTGTGTGTGTGCTTTGTGGACCAGATTTAGGTTAGCCTAACTGCACAAACATTAGGTTAAGGCAAGGCATGGGCATACTTGTAGTGTGTGTGTGTGTGTGTGTGTGTGTGTGTGTGTGTGTGTGTGTGTGCATTTGCTTTGTGGACCAGTCAAACGCCACAACATTTAGGTTAGCCTAACCGCACAAACATTAGGTTAAGGCAAGGCATGGGCATACTTGTAGTGTGTGTGTGTGTGTGTGTGTGTGTGTGCTTTGTAGACCAGCCAAACGGCACAATATTTAGGTTAGCCTAACTGCACAAACATTAGGTTAAGGCAAGGCATGGGCATACTTGTAGTGTGTGTGTGTGTGTGTGTGTGTGTGTGTGTGTGTGTGTGTGTGTGTGTGTGTGTGTGTGTGTGTGTGTGTGTGTGTGTGTGTGTGTGAATGTTTTTGAGAAATGGACAGACAAACAAAGAGGAAGAAGGGAGAAAGGCGGAAGGAAGGAAGAGAAAAAGGAAAAAGGAGAGGGATAGAAACACTTAATGCCAATAAGCAAGTCTGCCAAATTTATGAATGGGCTTTCTCTCATGGTGCATCCCCCTCTCCACTCCCCCTCTCCCCCACTTCCAATCATCTTGGTTCCCACCAATGAATGGGCAGCAATTAAGGCTGATGATGGAGGACTTTTGTTCCTTGTTTAATCTTCTAATTGGAGGAAGAGCTGAGCTTGATGAGACAATCAGATTCGGAGGTGCAGGAGCAGCCATGGCTCTGGGCCGTTTATGACTCAGGAAACTACTGGCTACGAGAATACAGTCAGTTAGTCATGATGACCTACGACCTTTTGCTGATTCTGCTTGCTCGCTGTCTTTCTGTCTCTCTCTCTCTCTCTCTCTCTCTCTCTCTCTCTCTCTCTCTCTCTCTCTCTCTCTCTCTCACACACACACACACACACACACACACACACACTCTCTCTCTATATCTCTTATTTTCTCTCTCTCTGTGCCTCTATGCATTTGTTTGTGTGTTTTTGCATGTGTATGTGTGTGTGTTTGTGTGCTTACATATGTGTGTGTGTGTGTGTGTGTGTGTGTGTGTGTGTGTGTGTGTGTGTGTGTGTGTGTGTGTGTGTGTGTGCACTTGTGCCTGTGTGTTTGTACTGTAGGCTATGTGTAAGTGTGACTATGTTTGTTTGTCAAACACACCAGTTATTGTGAGTGGCAATTGTGTTTTGCGGTTAACAAGTGCTTATTACCGATGACTTCATTGGTTTAGCTGACTGACTTCATCAATTCATGTCTGTTTTTCTGTGTGTGTGTGTGTGTGTGTGTGTGTGTGTGTGTGTGTGTGTGTGTGTGTGTGTGTGTGTGTGTGTGTGTGTGTGTGTGTGTGTGTGCTGGAGAGAGGGAGAATTTTGTGTGTCTTTGTGTGTGTGTTGGAGAGAAAGAGAGACAGTGAGAGAGTGTGTGTGTGTGTGTGTGTGTGTGTGTGTGTGTGTGTGTTTTGTCAAGTGCACATATGTCTGTCTTCGCATCCTTGACAAGTGGCAACTGAGGCCCTTCTTCCTTCCACACTCTCTCTCTCTCTCTCTCTCTCTCTCTCTCTCTCTCTCTCTCTCTCTCTCTCTCTCTCTCTCTCTCTCTCTCGGCGTGATGAATTGAGCATTCTCTCCGCCGCCACCGCCACACATTTATCCGTGCCAACCTGTCCTGACCGGCAGAAACAAACACTTTTCCAAAACACTTGTGACTCCTGAGCAAGAACCTTAATCATTGAGCAGCAGCAATCTCAGCCCTCCACTCAAACACAAACACTCTTGTCTTCTTCTTCTTCTTCTTCAAAACACTATATTTGTGTAAAACACTAGTACAATCAAAATGTTATGTTTGAAGATGCGCCAGTTTTCAAGTTTGAAGATTTCCTGTCCCTCAAAGACGGGTCTGTCTGACACACTTTTATCAGTTCGTCTGAAGGAATGAGGAGCGGGGGAAATACTCTGTACAAGAATCTCCTCTTACATGGAGACACAATGCTTTAGAAAACATATTGGATGAAACCAGATAGCTTGTCTGACTCCTAACAGGATTAGAGATTCCTATGCTTGCTTGTCAAACTCCCCGAGGTAGCCTGGCTGCACACATACAGAACTACAGTCAGTACACAAACATGAGTTTGTTTATACACATAACTTGAGGTAACACACACACACACACACACACACACACACACACACACACACAAACAGGCTGTAAAATTCCTCTTGAAAGTGCTCAAACATGTAGCGTGATCTAAAAGCCTGATTCTGGAATACACTGTAACACACACACACACACACACACACACACACACACACACACACACACACACACACACACACACACACAGAGTTACTCGTTTAGCACCAGCATACACACCCTTATTTGGCACCCAGATTGGCAACAAAGACGTCCTAAACGGGAGGCATCGGTGCCTGTTTGTTTTTTACTTCTATTCAGACATTAAATTCCAGCAGCCACAAGGAAACATCCATCAAAAGTGACAGCCAAGAGAGACAGCGCTTGGCAGGCCAGGCCAGCCTTTTGACAAGTAGTGTTCCTTTTTGCCATGATGGATTTACACGCAGTATTTACACGCAAAAGCTTTTCTTTATACACACATTATGGCTCTACTGGGCTTGTGCTTGCTCATGTACCCCCCCCCCCCCCTTACCACACACACACACACACACACACACACACACACACACACACACACACACACCACTTTTCTCGCTGCACACGGGAGGTGCGCATTCATTCGTCGACAGTAAATCAGAACACACGCATCAGGGCCGCTAACAAGCCATAGGCACATCCCTTAACACCCCTATACGTCTGTGACGGGCTCTCTCGCTCACTCAGATAGATAAATAATCGAGGCTCTCCTCGGGGCTAATGGCGCAGGCATAGCGGCAGCGTTACATCATAGAAAGAGCCATACAGCTTTACTAGCATGTAGCGATGATAGCTGACTGAGTTGTGGCTTAAGCTGAAAACAAAGTGCCGTTGATAGACAAAGACTGGTAGAAAGGACAAAGACAAAGACAACTACAAAGAAAGTGAGGAAAAGAAGAATCCAAGCAGAAACAAGTGCAGTGGAGAAGTGGAGAGGAAATATTTATGAACCAAGAATTTTTTGTTATATTTATAGGCACATAGGCCTACAGTATCACACTCACAGTATTTTATTGTTTATTACTGAGGCCTATTATAATTCCACTTATTTATAATTTATGCAAAACAAAGACACAAATGAAATGAGGAACAGAAGAATCCAAGCAGAAACAAGACTTTGTGTTACAGTATATTTACATGACTATACACACATACAGCATCTCACACAGTATTTTGTTTATTACATATTATATTTTGATTTAGTTCAAATTTGTTTATATTTTGTTTATTACACATTATAGATGACTAATTAATTTAAATTAGTTTAAAATATAAGCCTACTCATTGACATAAATAACATAATTTATATATAAATAATATTTTGTTTATTCCTGTGGCATTGTCTTATATGTTTTCCCTGTGCTCTTAAGCGTGTAGTGGAGGTTCTGTATACTGTAGCTGAGCGAGTGTGGTCGTGTCTCCTGTTGTTGCCTAATGAAAAGAGGATGTGTGGATGCTCGGCTAGCTTACATGCCAGCCAGGGGTTAATAAAAACAAGTTTTGCGTTCTCCTGTCAACACTCCCCTTCAGCAGAAAGAGCACACTCACTTTATGAACAACACGCCCGGCTGCCAAAAAAACCTCATTCACAAGATCGGCCGTAAATCTGTCACGGGCCTCACCCGCCGCAGACAGAGACACACTGACGCCTCGGTCAGTTAGACACACACGCAAAGCATGTTGTACGCAAAGCCACAAATCCATACATGCACACACACACACACACACACACACACACACACACACACACACACACACACACACACACACACACACACAGAAACATACAAACACCATAAAGCACATGTGTAGACATGTGTGTATAATACTGTCATTGGTGAATGTGTACAAACTTACACACACACAAATAAACACAAATCTAAAAAAAATGGTTGATTTGCATTTTAACACAGATAACTACCTACACAGTCATGCACTTGCTGGGACCTACACATTCATAGACATGTTACTCACACTCTCATTCATACACCTATGTTGCAAACATAAAGGAGACGCACGCACATTCACATATAGCCTACAGGTAAACACTTATACAAGCACAGAGACTACAATTAAGACCTGAGGAACATACTGTAATAATTCAAAAATAAACTAGAGAATAAATCTGTATATTTCTCTATGTACTAAATCCTTTCATCATTGGTTACAGCACTAATATTCTATAAATAAAAATGTTACACTTCCTTTCTTTAGCAAATTATAGACACCGGACACAAGTAGAAGTTCTCCAGACAAACACCCACGATAGACACAGCTATTGCATTCAACTATTGTTAAAACACAGTACTAGTATTTCTGCAGTTGTCGGGATGTAGGTAGGTTGTTTTGAAGGTTTTGTAAGCTGGTTTTATGACCTTGTTTGTCAATTCCATGGAAGAGAAATGGACAAGAGGGAACAAAGCATCCATGACATCATTTTGTTTTGTCTTGTCTTGCTGTATCGCTTTTGCATAATACCTATGGCATACTGAGGTTTTGCATTTCAACTGCTGATCAAAACAGAATCATGTTAGAGGTAATGATCAAAGGCACTCGGAACTGTAGTAATTTGTGAGCAAACAAGTGTGTGTGTGTGTGTGTGTGTGTGTGTGTGTGTGTGTGTGTGTGTGTGTGTGTGTGTGTGTGTGTGCTGTACTTTGAATTGCAACACAAACAAACACATTTTAATTTACAACTGTTATTTTAACTCTTATTTTGCTTTTTTTCCTCAGTTTTTTGACATCTATCTCCTTTCCAGATATGAATATTGACAATGTACTATGCCAAGAAATGTTGGTCTATCTTTTCTTTCTGTGTGTGAGAGAAAAAAAGAAATGCTGTTATACTTTGTCTGCCCCTCTCACACTCTCTCTGCCTCTTTCTCTCCCTCTCTCCTTTTCTCTACACCCCAACACACACACACACACACACACACACACACACAGAGAGAGAGAGAGAGAGAGAGAGAGAGAGAGAGAGAGAGAGAGAAAGAAAGAAAGAAAGAGAGCAGAGAGAGACTGAAAGAACTAAATTTGCTGTTGTGATGTTGATTGACAGCTCCAAGTTCTCGCTAATAAGTTGTTCCCAGGGGGATGGAGGAGAGCGAGCGCCGAGCAGAGTGCTGATATGTCGACTAGATATTCATGTCAATCAAGTTTTGTGGTCATGATAACTGTGGTGATAATCAGTGTCAAAATCTTATGGCTATAATTACACCGCTGTAAACGGCCATGGAGAACAGCAGACGTGCAGGAGTCAGTCGTCACACTGAGAGGAATCAGACAGCAGAAATATATGAGTTAAAATCTTCAGAAATCAATATTCACTCCTAAAGCCTCTCTCTCTCTCTCTCTCTCTCTCTCTCTCTCTCTCTCTCTCTCTTTCTCCCTCTCTCCCACATCTCTCTCTCCTGTCACTTTCCTTAGGCAGCGCTTGTGAGAGGGGAATTTCAGAGAAATTTGTTGCTACCCCCTTGTGGTGGAAAAAAGAACTAACCCAGGGAACAGTGATGGAGTAAAGCCCTTATAATGGAGAGGGTCCACACTGAGATTGAAAAAAAAAATAATTAATTGAACTGATAAATGTGTACATTAAAATATATATAAATTATTGTCAAGGAAAGTTATTATGTGAAAAAGAAAGTTAGCAATAATTGCTGCTGGTAAGGTATCCTAAGATATTGTGGGGGTTTTTTTTGATACTACTAGGCCTATACCAAAGGAGAGAAAGTTTTGTGATCGTAAAAAATTAACTTCAATTAGCTTTTGGCAGTGACTAGAGAAACGCTAAAACTTTCATAGGCTAAACTGAGCTCAATAGACTCCTGTATGCCCTGGAGCAAAAGGGTGAGATCCCATTTAGAATTTACAACAGGGTGTTTAAAAGAAACTGGTTTAGATTATATATTATCATTTTTTAACAATATTTTACTCTGCTGTGAATAGAAACATGTAAGGATATTTTGGATTTAATTCTCTTTGTGAATTAAACCTTTTTTGTTTGTTTGTTTGTTGTTTTGATCCACTTGTTTCCAACTAGGTAAGATTTACCTAAATTTGTTTGACATTAAGGAAATCTTCCCAATAAGACATCTTTTCTGTTCAGTTTGATTTCATTTTAAGCTATCAAAGACCAACATTTACCATATTGCAGGGTTGAAAGATGTGTACCTAACCCTAGTACTAATATTGACCACTAGGGGGCAATGTTGTCTTTCTAACAACAGAGCCAGCTCTGTCTAATAGCCTACTAGTGGATACTTGGACATATTTTATTTCCACCTAAGGGACACTTTAACAGTTGCTATTATGCACTGCCAACAAGACAGTTAACAGATTCATGACATGAGGTCAGTTATAGGTGAATTTTAGTTCCTAATAGATAGGCCTACCGTACAATGCAAACTTTACAATTAGTAAGTTGGGCCCACTGATCTTATTTTGAACAAGGGCCCTCAAATGGCCTCACTATATAATTTGAGCCACTGTCTGCAAAAACTGCACCAGATGATAAGATAGCATCATATGTATTCATCCTTCATCCTTGGACTTACCTCTAGTTGCTGCTAGTAACCATAGTGCAGGAAAGTGCATTCCCAGCACAACAATTGTATCAATTGGAGGGTAAGGCTACCAATACAAAAACAACTCAATAAATCACAATCACACAAGAATAACAACTATGTACACCGCACACCTGTGGTGCCACTATAAACAAGGCAGCCTTAGGAAACTCATGGTGGCTTACAATGACAGCATGAGGCTACTGCTGAGAATACCTAGAAGGTCTAGCGCCAGTCAAATGTTTGTCAGTGCTGGGGTACCGTAACTTGTGAAGCTGTGCTACGCAATCTGATGTATAGATTTATGTGCAGGGCATCTAAGTCACATAATAGCCCTGGACGTAGGTCTGTGAGACTGTTCTCAAGGTTGTGGAATCACTGGCGAACATGTCTGTATGTGGGAAAGTGAGCTATGCAATATTTGCATGTTATTTTGTTTGTTTGTTTGTTTTTGTCTAGTTTACTGTGTCCTGATGTGTGTTTTTTTTTATCTGTGATATGGATCCCCCTGCTGGGTCTGCAATAAAGAATTGAATTGAATAACAACTTTTTGGCCAGTTACTCTAGATCGATGGTTCTCAAAGTGTGGTCCGGGGACCACTGGTGGTCCGCGAGCAAGCTCAAGTAGTCCGCAAATTGATTACCATAAACATATGTTAATTTAGCCTGTGTCATTATTTGAAGGCCAAAGATTACTTGTTCACTGAATATAAGAGGCACAACTGCAATTCACTGTTTTTTAAAAGCATTTGAAGTGCTTACTCTAAATGACTTGGTTAAAGGATAGCAGCATGTGACTTGGCGAGGGGGCGCGAGGGCAGTTGGTCCCTGACAAACATTTTTTGGGCAAAGTGGTCCTCGGTCTGAAAAAGTTTGAGAAACACTGGCCTAGATAAATTACTCCAAGTCACTGCTTCTTGATCATTACATCAGAACAAGTAGCTCCATGTCATATCAGGTACATTGTGGAGTGACCAGATAAGGGCGGTAGCCTGCTACAGTGTGCCAACAGTAGCTACAGGCTCAAACACACAAGACAACCTTCCACCTCCATTTCTGAGTGGCTTGTATGGCCTGTGGTACAGAATAGGCTACTTCAGACAAATAGCCTGTTACTGAATAGGCTCCTCTGGTTATAGAATATGGTGAGTTGGGGGTGATGAACATTAGCCTGGCACGCCCTCCCAGTGATGTAACACCTTTGGCGTTGCTGTTGCTGGTCTGGCCAGCTGCTGATCGGGCAGGATATCTGAATTCCCCTAAACGGGGGAACTGCCCCCTCTTGGTCGAGAACCAATCAACTTTGAGCAGCTCCAACAGCTCTCAGTCCTGTTCAAGCAATTCCCTTCGCGTGACATACGTCAGAGGAAAGAGTGGTGTGATAGGTTCTGCTTCGGCACCGCATTTTCTAACATTGACCAGTAGCAAACCGAGGCATTTCAGGGAGGCGAGTCAACCATGCGCTTTGAGAAATTTTGTTATATGGGCTCTTGGTCAGACCAAAGTCTTGTAGAGCTTTGAAAGTCGATGGCAATCAGGCTAGATGAACATTGTCCATTACAGACCGCAGTCTGCACAGGCTCCTGTTATCTGCTACTGTGTCAGTGTCTCCAGCTCCATGCTAACTGCAGCTTTCCTCTAGCCTGACATGCCAGACTATATCATACCACTAGGGGTATATCTAGAGTTCTAGGCTAGCTTTCCTCACCAGTCTGTCCAGACATCAGCATCTCTCTTCTCATAGCGTTGCCAGTGCACGTTGCCCTCCATTAGCTCTGTGTTTACAATTTCGCACTTCCGCCGTCCAGCAAAAATCGTGACGTGATATTATGACGTCGCTGCAAATGGTCAATAGAAGACACTGGCCATGGCAGACTGATAAATCATGAATAGTTCAGACATACTGTAGAAGGACCCAGCCTCGAAATAGTGCCTGCTTTGACCTTTCTAGTGTGTGTGTCAGTGTTAGCAGTCTAGTTTCATGCTTGTCAAGATGTAGCCTAGTATTTGTAGGCTACTGATCTTATTTATTAGGTGTTGGTGATGTGCTACTGCAGCTGATTGTTTATTCTGTCCATCCCTAACAAAAGCCCAAATTGCAGTCTCAACAGATAACTTCTGCATATGACATGACTATGAGTTGTAGCCTACTTGAAGTCACCTCTTACTTCAAGTAGGCTACAACTCTGAGTAATGTCATTGGCAGAAGTTCTCTGTTGACAGGAGACAAGAGAGCACAGTTCCCTGTGGTGTTCCAGTATTTACAGTCTCCCATTCTAACAAACTGTGTAGCTTAGCTGTTCCTGGGTGTTTGTTTGTTTGTTTGTTTGCATTTTCTGTTAGCCTAGTTTTCATTCCCCAAGTAGGCTATAGTCTAATGTTTGTGGCTCGCTCATAACCTTCTCCTCAGCTTTATGTTCCCAACTCTCCAGCTGTTTCTCTGGCTAGCCTACTCCAATTCAACAACTGCAGCCTCTCTCACTACTAGCGTTGTTGCCTAGCAACTCTGCACAGAGTGGACCCTGGGGGAGGGAGGGAGAGAGATAGTGGGAGGGAGAGGAAGGGAGAGAGAGGGAGGGGCAGATGCAGGTAGGCTAGGATCATTGTGCTTCAGATTAGGCTGAGCACACTACAGGCCCTAGCAGCTAGCACTGCACTTCACATGGACCATGAAAAAAAAGGGATGGGCCACCTTACCGTACGGCTGAGAGGCATCATCCAAGGGCCTTCACACACAGAGACACACACACACACACTCACAGAGAGAGAGAGAGAGAGAGAGAGAGAGAGAGAGAGAGAGAGAGAGAGAGAGAGAGATGAGTCAGACACAGATGAGTATAAACTCAAAGCTGGAGGGGAGGAAAGCATTGACTTGAATAATCTGATATTTTAAACGTGCATTAGGCTAATTTCAGTTCATTAGATGAAATCATTAATTATAATGTATTTCATTATAATACATTCATTCATGTATTATAAAGTATTTAATGTATAATTAATTATTCATTTATTGTCCTCATTACTAATAGTGGCCCAAACCACACAGTTCTAGCCTATTCTGTTATTTATAATGCATAGCGAAGCAATGTGACACTTGTTTTAGATCAGATAAAGCATCTGGATCTGATGTTAGGCTACCTGTAATCCTGGAGCTCTCACAGGAAACTGCAAGGACCATACAATACATGTTCCATCAATAACCCTATTTGCACATACAGTATGTACACAACCAGACAGAGAGAGAGAGAGAGAGAGAGGAGAGAGAGAGAGAGAGAGAGAGAGAGAGAGGGTGGAAGGGAGTGAGAAAACGAGTGGGTGGACATGAGAGTGGAAAGGGGAAGTCTGAGAGAGAGAGACATGAGTGGCATATGACATGTCACGTCCTCAATGGGCAGCAGGGAGAGAGGAAGCGACTGATCAGCTGTCTGGCGACGCCTAAAGGTGATGATGAGAGAGAGAGAGAGAGAGAGAGAGAGAGAGAGAGAGAGAGAGGTGTGTTTCTGGTCGCACCTATGCTGTGGAGTGCGTTTACCACATTTCCATTTGTTTTTGGAAGTCTCGCTCCACCCACACTCATTCCCCTCCTCTCTCTCATTCTCTCTCTCTCTCTCTCTCTCTCTCTCTCTCTCTCTCTCACTCACTTTTTCCTCTTCACAGCCTTGTGTGTGGAATGTGCACCCTTCGCCTCTCCCCCTCATCTGTGCATTCAACCCCTCCCTCTCTCAAACCCAGAGGTTTTACCCCGGCGTGCCTCAGAAAAAATATGCTGATCTCATGAAGCATGTTCATCTCGCCAAAGCCCCCGAGCTCCGGCCCTGGCTTAGGCCCTAATGTGCAAAGGCCCAAGCTGGTCTTCCACAACCTCAACGAAACATTTTTAGAAAGATACAATACTGTCACAAGAAAACTGTCTGGGTAATACAATAGTAGTTAGATAGTAATAGTCTATCTTAGAAGAGAAAATGCTGGTTCTAGTTGGTTTGTTCACTATATGAAGTGGAACAACAAACTGAATTCAGGCTGGTCAGTGGCTTAGCCTTTGTACAGTAGGCCTAGGCTTTGTGTAGACTGCATATTTCCTAGAGCGTGGATGCCCTTAAGTGATAGGTGCATTTACATAAGTAACCCAACACCCATCAGAGTATTTTATCATTGTGTATACAGACTTGTCTGACTTCTCACCTGCATTTGATGTAGCCTATATACAGTAGCCTACAATCTACATAATGTGTGCCAGGCCAACAGGAATTGCTGCAAGGGACAAACCCACTTCAAGTCACGGTTACTGACTTTGCTCAGTGCAAGCAGCACACCTAAGTTGGCAAGTGGCATGAGACAAGGGTGAGAGGTTACCTACAGTTTCCCTAGACGTACAGGAATCCTTTCCCCTCCCGTTTTCACTTGCCCAACCCCCACAACGTCCAAGTCACCGCCCTTCCCTCTCCTGCTCAACCGCACTTGACTACACCAGAGCAACGTTCTAGCTCTTTTAACGGCTGGGAACTATGGGAAATGTAGTCATTTCATATGCAGCATATTTCAAGGCTAAAGCAGACCAAATACAACTCCCATAGAAACCTTCGCATGTGAGGTTGGTCCATCCAATCTGAATATGTGGGAGGAGACCATCCGCCCACAAAAGCCATAGCAATCTTTCTATAGCTCAAATGCAATTGTGTATCAAAAAGTGTGCATATGCAATATAGAAAATTAAGATGCCACTATTTCTATAAAAATATCGGGTAATTATCCTGGGCAAGACAAGACGACTGGGCCGCTGTTACACAAGAGAAAGGCCTGGCGTTCGCTTGAGATTTAAATGGAAGTGGGTGGATCATGATGTAGACAGTCGCAACTTCGATGTGGACGTACTTCAACGATGAAAATTATTCTAACCGGGATGAAAAATCACCTGCGCGACTCCGTTGAGCACGCGTCTAAGAGGAACTGTAAGTGACGAGCCCGGACATATTTTGTGTAACGATACAGTTATATACTGGCGTACAGATTGTGCTTTGCATTTGGTACCGCCCTTCCTGACGGGTGGGTCTTTCGTCAGAGTCAGAGAGAGCCAGCGGTCGGAGGAGCTACGCCACAGCCTAGCAGTAGCCATTCGTGGAAAAATAGGCCGTCCTTCTCCGGGCTTCAGCCTGCCTCTGCCTCCACAGCGTCCGGCCTTTTTTTCTTAAACAACTCCTCTCCGGTTTTATTAATGCGGGATGAGTGGTACGTACCCTCCCTCCCATCCGTCTCCACCCCTCTTTTTATGCATCGCCAATCTGTCAACGTTATGACCGCTTTTTGTTATTGAGTATGTTATATGTGTTCTGGATTTAGTCTTTTATTTCTTTCCATGCATTTTGGTTGTGCAGTGTGTCGAAAGGACAGCCTCCTTTAGCAATGTTAATGCTACTTTTTTCCGATGCTCTGGGTCGAACTGGAAACCATGCGTTGGTATCATTGATTTAGCCACCTAGAGCATGTCATATGCACAGTGATATGATATCAATTAAACGTTATTTGTTGAACATTTTAACTACTTTATCTTGTTGGTCCTCCTTGAGTGTGAATGCTTTCAGGCTACTGTCCTTTTGAATATAGGTTATGATTTCATTTTTACAGATCAGAAGAAGGAAGCTATGGCAACAGATGGGGGTAAACCAGGAGGAGGTGACAAGGGCAAAACTTCAGGATCACAGGTATCCAAAACATTCGCCCTCCCCTCCCCTCGCTTGGTCCAGTTCCTTGCAAGCACTTCCTGGTTCGGTAGTAGCTTCGTCCCCCTCACTGTATGCATGTGTGTAGCCAATGTGCTCGTTTGATGTAGGTGAACCTCAGGGCTATGTGCAGTTCTTGAGTCATATTTTTGGTCTGTGTATGTGCGTATTGATTTCAAAGAGCCATAATAGAACATTTATGTACATATTTATATTGCTTATATATCTTTTTTCTGAAGCATGTAATTGCTTCTTCATTGATAGATAAGTTCCGATGCTCGCTGTTATAATTGCCTGCGACCTAGTTTTATTTTGTAAACCATCTCTCTTTGCCGAGAAATGAAAAAATGTGGTTCACTCCCACCCACCGACTCTTCCTGTAAACCCGCCCACAGTTTTGACAGCTCTCTCTCTCTCTCTCTCTCTCTCTCTCTCTGTTCGTGGTGTATTGTTGGCGTGTAGGACTCGCAGCCATCTCCACTGGCGCTGCTAGCGGCCACATGCAGTAAGATAGGGGGCGTGGCCGGCGAGGGTCAGGCGGGAGTACCGCAGCAGATCATCATCGACCCCAGCCAGGGACTTGTGCAGCTTCAGAACCCCCCACAACAGCTGGAGCTCGTTCCCGCGCAATTCACTGGCAATGGCTGGCAAATTATCACCGCGTCCGCTCCTGCCACTCTTACTAAGGACAGCCTTACACAAGCAGGTGTGACCATCGCTACAGCTGCATCCAGCGATGCCACTTCAGGCCGCAAAGTTAAGGTGATTGGTGCTAATAGCGCACCAGCTGTGCAACAGCAGCAGCCACAACAGCAGCAGCAGCAGCAGTTTCAGATCATCCAGGTGCAAAATATGCCCAATTCAACAGGCGGCATCCAGTACCAGGTAATACCACACATCCAAACCGCGGATGGGCAGCAGATTCAGATCAACCCCGCCAGTGCCACGTCGTTAAGCGTACAGCCCGAGCAAATACAACTGATCTCGGCTGGTAACAATCAAGCCATTCTTGCCGCGCCTCAGCGGGCTGGCTCTGCCAACATCGTCACCCAGAACGTGGCCAATCAGGCAATCCCCCTGCAGATTCGGCCATCCTTTCCCCTCCAGCTGCAGACCATCCAAGGTGCCCAGACTCCTATGGTTACTACGGTACCCATAAACATTGGTGGCATGACCCTTGCTCTGCCTGTTATCAACAACGTGGCAGGGGGTGGAGCAGCTGTCCAGCTGGTGCAGCCTGGCGACATCAGCGTCTCCAACGGCAACTTGATAGCCGCCCCTGTGAGCAGTGGCGCGGTGGAATCTTCCGGCATCGTCACGTGCACCACCACCACGTCTGCGACCGATGCTGTTGCCGTAGCGTCAGTGGACAGTACGACGTTGAGCACCGCCGTTCCAGCGCTGCCCGACGGTGGCGACGCCTCGGAGAAGGAACCACAGACCCAGCAGGTCGAGGCGGACAGTCAGAACCCCCCCACCAGCACCGTCACTGCAGCCGGAACCATTCAGGTCCAGGCCAACGGGCTCCAGGTAGCGGGTCAGGACCAGACAGGTCAGCAGCAGCAGATTCAGCAGTTCCACATAGTGGGCCACCCGGTTCTCCAGCAGATCCAGATCCAGCAGCCCCAGCAGCAGCAGCTGGTTCCGGGCTCCATCCAGCTCCAGCCGGGCCAGACCCTCCAGCCGGTGCAGCAGAACCTTCAGCTGCAGGCCTTCCAGAACCCGGCGCAGGTGCTGATCCGGGCGCCCACGCTCTCGCCCAACGGGCAGATCAGCTGGCAGACGGTGCAGGTGCAGAATGCCGCCATGCCGCAGCAGCTCACGCTGGCACCCGTGGCGTCGGGGGCAGCGGCGGGAGGGGGTGCCACGTTCACGCAGGTCACGCCACTGGCGCTCGGCGGCACGCCCATCACCCTCAACGCAGCCCAGCTGTCTTCGGGGACGGGGGTGCAGACGGTGAACATCGCTGGGCTCGGGGCAGCAGGGGTGCAGGTGCAAGGAGTACCCCTCACCATCACTGGAGTGCAAGGTAACAGTAACAGTGCGGCCTGCTAGCATACACACCATGTCTAGCCATGAGTCTTTCTGCTTAAAGTGTTGTATGTTGTTATTATTGTGACAGTATTGCTCCTTAAAGCTGTATTCGGCAAATTTTGTGGAATTGTTACGTTATTCTGGAAGTAGTACATGAAAAAGGCTATTTAGGAAAAAATCTGAATTCTCGAGCTCCCTCTAAACCCTGTAATCGTGGCTACAAAAATCCAGCATTCCCTGTAGCCTTCCACCAATCAGATTCGGAGGGAGGGATAGCTGCCTGTCGATCACAGCTGTGAGCAAGCCGCTGTCAGCGTGCTACAGCGAGGGAGGGGTTGTAGAGGCTGTGGAGGAGTTTAGTAGAGACTGGGGGAGGGACCAGAAACGTAGACTTGCCGCATACACCTATAAGTATTTTATGCAGAATTCGCTCTGTAAGTAGGCCTAGTTGTGTATTCCTGTATGTCAAAGATGTTCCCATAGTGTACTTGTATGATCTCACACAGTGTGTAACTGTAAAAGTGTAACTCACTTTTGACTCATTTAAAACAAAGCAGCCACTGATAGCTTGAATGATAAGAGCTACACTGTTGAGTTGTATATTATTTTAAGTCACAGGGATTCACACTGACCTCTGACACTGTAGAAGATAGACTCTAAACATAGAAGGGACTGAGTGGCCCAGAATGTTGGTTTCAGTCTGTACAGATTGTCTGCGAGATAACAGTGTGAAAGTTAGTCTCCACCCAACTCATATAACATGGTCGTTACCAAGTAACAAACAGACCATCAATGTTTTAGTCACAGACTCTCCTGCAATTAGTTTGATTCCTATGAGTTAGTAGTCGGTGTAGATATTAGTCAGATATGTTAAAGTCATTTGACAATCATGCAGTGTAAACGTGAGAATGTTCATGTAGCTGGAAAAAGCTTTTCTCTACAGCAGTAGGACTATTTATCCGTTGTTACTTGGGTTACGTGGTGTGGAAATTGACTGTGTTGTGTCATCTGTTGCAGTTTGACACTCCATCTCTGTCTTCTTTGGCTGGGTCACAGTACCGCCCCTTTTCACTCTCTCTCTCTCCTCACCACCCCACCCCCACATTTTTTTGTTTCCATGCTGTCAGTCAGTATTGTGGGGGTAGTTCCAAGTCAAGCACAGCACAGCTAGACTTCCTGTAACCGCACAGTCATTTCCAATGCACGCAGAGAGTGGTGTGAAAACACTTGTTCTTGAAAGTTCTGGAAGTGACTGAAAGTTCTGACCGCGCTGTATGAATGAAGATTCTTGTGGCTAGTCATTCAAAGTCGACATATTTGACGAGGCTTGTAGTCAGCAAAGGGATGGTCATTGAACATAACTTTGTCTGGCAATGCATGCTGGCAAATGCTGTTGTAAATGTGTGATCACACACAATGTAGAATTCAATCAGTGTATGTAACATTGTATATGATAAATTGATATTGTTTAAGGCTCAGAATTGTTACAGGGAGGCTACACTGGATGCATTAACTCAAAGACTTATCTGCCGTAACAATTAGCTTCCAATATAAACAATTGAACTGGCTACACCAGACACAACAGGACAGCCATTCTAAAATGAAATTACCATTCATTTCAATGAACGACATTTAATACTTCCATAACGTATCAAGTGTGGCCTAGAGTTGGACAGGTAGTTTTCCAGAAGACACATTCTTGTATTTGTTGCGTCTCCAATCATGCTAGATGTTGGTGTTTTTTTACTCGTACTCTCATGCGTTGCTCACATTGTTCGAGGAACCCTTCTGAGTGAGCCATCCTCTCTCTGCCTGCAAGGAATGTTCTTGGTTTTTCTTGGCCCTGTCCCTGAGCTGTTCTGCTGAAATCGTACAATTATGTCACAGTGTGTGTGTGTGTGTGTGTGTGTGTGTGTGTGCATGTTTTTTTGGAATGACAGCCAATTGGAAGCTTTCAAAGAAGGATGTATCAGAAAGCCTGAGTCACTGTTGCAGTAGGATAATGCAAAAGGATCTACATGTTTGTATTCAAAAATTTTATGTATTTAATTTCAATCATTTGCAATAATAGCTTGCATCTTTTGGGCCTGTTTTTGTAAGATATTGTGTGAAGGCCCTGAAATCAACCAATTACCCACTTAGTTTCAAAACACTATCCAGAGTGTGTGTCTGTGTGTGTTGAAGTATTGCCTTAACTCTTCCGTGTGCTGAGTAGTTTCATCAGAGCCTAGCCCTTCGGAAGAGGGCATTGCTTCCCCCTCTAAACACACACACACACACACACACACACACACACACACACACACACACACACACACACAGAAGGAAATGTTTGCAGAAAGACTCAACTTGACTCGAGTCACTGTCCCCATTCTGTGGCAGGCATGTGATCATCAGCGCACAGACCTCTGAAAAGAGGAAGAAGCTCTCTCTCTCTCTCTCTCTCTCTCTCTCTCTCTCTCTCTCACTCTCTCTCTTTTTTATCAGAAATATTTCACTGACATGAGGTCACCACTAGCATGTGTGTGCATGGTTGTTTTTAATGAATTGACTTTATGCATAGCAGCGAAGCAGGCAGGAAGCTGAAGTTTTCTCAGTATTCTATCAGACACGCCCCTAGGGGGTGATTGATGCTACGCTTGTATGCAGATTTGGTCTTTGGAAGAGGAGAGGGAGAGGAGAGGGAGGGGTTTTTAAGAAACTGCATGAATTCATGGCTTACTGTACATCAAATCAAATGCAAATGTAGACTCAATGTAGTTTGAGTAGAGGTCACATAGCCAATAGACTACTTTTCTGCTGATTTAGTCATAAAAGTTAAAGGAGGGTAAGTAAGTTTTGGAAGTTTGTTTTAAAGGTCCAATATTATGAAAAACCCAATTCGAATAAGCCGTTATCTGATGACTGTCTGGAGTGACGTCTCTTTCCCTTCAACTACTACGGCTACTGAATATCAAAATATATTTGTATACTCCTGAAAACAGGTTAATGTACTGTATGTTTCACTGGCTCTCACTGGCTAAATTGGTGAGAACCACTTTGTAGATTCATTGATGGCAATAGCATATGAATGGATGTCTCTATTTGTCATGGCGACTTGGATAGTGGAGGATTTTAGCTCAATAACAGTAACTTTTGTGGAAAACAACCAAAGAACGAACAAACTTTAGTGTGTGTGAAGGGAATGGGATTATTGCAAACTTGCATTCTTGTAAACAACTTCTGACTTTTTCAACTTCTGACATGTTTTGTGGAGACCTATATATTGACTTACTGGAAAAAAAGTTCAGCCTGGAATTTAAAGCAGCAGAACTATTGGTACTGTTATTGACTACTCAATAATGTCAACAAAGTTTATTGGCAGGACTGTTCCAAGGTACAATATATAACGACAATCTAATACAAAAAGTACAAAGTAATATGATGATGCAAAAACAAGAAAAATATCAAGTTAAGAAAAAACATTTAATGTCTGTTTATCTTTCCATCTTGTTCTCTCTCCCTTCTCTCTCTCTTCTCTCTCTCTCTTCTCCCCAAAGGTCAGCAACAGGGTCAGGAGGGGGTCAAAGGTCAGCCGGCCTCCGTGACGGTGACGGTAGGCAACATCGGGAACACAGCTCTGAGCGCAGTCAGTCCGGACCAAATGGGCCAGGTGCAGAGTCCGTCAGACCAGGAGGGCCAACCCAGCAAGAGACTGCGCAGAGTTGCCTGCTCTTGCCCCAACTGCAGAGATGGAGAGGGCAGGTAAAACTGTGTGTGTGTGTGTGTGTGTGTGTGTGTGTGTGTGTGTGTGTGTGTGTGTGAGAGAGAGAGAGAGAGAGAGACAGAGTGTCTGTGTGTGTGTTTGTTTATGTGTGTGTGAGAGAGAGAGAGCAATAAAAGCTTAGGATAGTACTGAGAGTTCTAGTACATGAAAGTGAAAGTGTCTATAGTGTGTGTAGTCTATATTTCAGGGGGCCCTACTGTGTAAGCTGAGAAGGTCTGAGTTATCTGTTAGTAGAGCTACCGGAAGAGCCGTTGTAGATGCGATTAGGAAGTATAGTTGAGAGTGAATGAGTTTATGGTCTGAGTTATAGCGTGTCATTGGCTGGCTCGCTTAGTTTTTTTGCTACCCCTTAGCATTTTGCTACCCAGTGCCCACCATGGCTAGGAACATGCTAGTTGAAAGGCAAGCTTCGTAAATAATCTCAGACGTTGTTTTGGATACAGTGGAACGATCTCCTGATTGTACTGTGATTGTACTTTCAGTAAAGCTTTGAAATCAGCGCTTTGTCAGCAGGCATTACTTTGTAAGTTCACTTACTGTAGCTTAACTTAGCTATAAAGAGTACAATGTGTCTATTAGCAACATTCAAAAAAGGACAGCGAGTCAAAGCCAAACAATTTTTTAGCCATTGTAACAGTACAGTATGTGGGGAGACGACTGTTGTGCCATTTCATCCCCAATGTGTTAATGCTACATGGTACACGGATACATGACACAAAAGTGTGAATGCCCTGCATATATAAACTTAGCTTTAATGAAGGTAGAGGTGTATAAGTGTACAGTTGAGAGGTTGTTAGTTAGCTAGCTACTATAGCTAAGGACCTTTGTGAAATGACTATGGTTGAAAGGGTCTGTGTATGACTGAGTGCAGTTGTGTGTAATGTGAGTGTCATTGAGATCGTCTAAGTAAATGATAAGTGAGCATGTCTGTAGTTTAAAGGTTCTGTCAGGGTCCATTACAAACAAGCATAGTTTAGTTTAGAAGACTGTAGGTGTGTGTTAAGACTGAGCATACAGTAGCAGGTATAGGTAGGTATAGTATAGGTCAGAGAACCTGGAGTCGGTAGGGTTGAGAGGACTCTGTGCTAGGACTAGACGTTTACATTTACATTTAGCAGACAGTTTTATCCAAAGCGACCAAGTGCTTGAGAGGACTGTATATGCTAGTGTAGCTGATGACGTGTATGACAAGATGGAGCCTGCACAAAGCTTCAGATCTGTCTGGGATGGGCGAGAACCTGAGTCGGCAGGGTTGAACTCAGTGCTAGAAGACGTCAATGGAATTAGGTGAGAGTTTACCGACTACCGAGAGCTAGCGGACTGTTATGCTAGGACTGAGTATACTTGAAAGCATCTTTGGGTGGGCAAGTGTATAGTGAAAAGATCATGGTATAGGTGAGAGGATTTGGAGTCGGTAGAGGTGAGAGGACTCTGTTAAAACAAAGTATACTGTACTTGAGAGGACTGTATGTGTTAGGACTGAGTATACTTGAGAGCACCTGTATGTGAGTGAGTGTACTGTATAATGAAGAGATCTTGGTATACAGAGTAGGGGAGAGGACTTGGAGTCCGTTGGGTTGAGAGGACTCTGTGCTAGGGCTAAGTGTACCCTAGAGGGTAGTAGGTTAGGACTGAGTATACTTTAGAGCACCTGTGTGTGGAAAAGATCTTGTGGGGTAAATGACTGTAGTAATTGACTGGGAAGGTCTGTGCCGCCTATAGGAGAAAGTATAGAGCGTTTCTCAAAGTAGAGGAAGCATGCTTGGAAGGCTGCTTTTTCTAGCATTCCACGTCATTATCAGTCGCCAAGTACTGTTCCAATGTCAAGCATCCTTCTAAATTCTAGCGAGGACAGAGGCCTTTGTTCATAGATTTTTCAAGGATGCACTGATGGAACCTCGTTTTTGAAGTGTATGGCTTCCAAGGCTAGTGTGCTACCTAGGAAGCATTCTCGACTTTGAGAAACACTCATAGTCGAGGGAGTCACTGATCTTGGTATACAGGGTAGGGGAGAGGACTTGGAGTCCGTTGGGTTGAGAGGACTCGGTGTGCTAGGGCTAAGTGTACCTGAGAGGGTAGTACTGTAGGTGTTAGAACTGAGTATACTTCAGCACCTGTGTTCTTGGGTGTAATTTGACTGTAGTAATTGCCTGGGAAGGTCTGTGCCACCTAGGAGAAAGTATAGTTGAGGGAGTCACTGTATCCTCTAAGCCTGTCTGAAATGGGAGAAGTCCTGCCTTCTAAGATTCTTCTAAGCATTAGGTAGCAGCAAGGCATTCATGCATATCCAAATCAAATATTTGTGTAACATTCTTCCCTTCAAAGATGTCTGTCTGCGCTTTGCTGAATTATGAAGGCAGCGTCAGAGAGGATTCAAGATTCAAGCTCAGTATTCCATGATCTTTGGCAGCGTAGCATAGGTGAATCCATCATACTGTCTACAGCATCCAGCATTCTACCCAATCGGCAATTCAGTGATTCATAATCTTGGCGATGTTGTGATACAACCACATGGTGTTCACTAGTGTTCACTGCTATCTTGCAAGGCCAAACAAAACAAAGTTAATATCTAATGTTTGTTCCCCAGAAGCAATGTTGGTTGCAATGCAATTTCCCTTTGTCAACTAAGTAAGTTGCTAACTGGTTATCCATCAACTGGTACCTCGATGCCTGAGTAATTGGTCAGTTGAAGGCAGTGTTTGGGTCGAACCCTGTGAATGAATGAGTCTGGTTGTGGGCTAAAAAAGACTCCCAGAAGGGGAAGAGAAAGCTTTGGTAAGAGGAAGATATGGGTTCTGAAAGAGGGTGTGTGCTGTGCTCCAATCAGACACAGAAAGTTCTCGTGCGAGTGTGTGTGTGAGTGTGTGAAGTTTAGTACTGCTTGCTTGTTAAGACAGGTTAGTGTATTGCTGCTGGGTGTTAGACAGCAATGTGGATTTTCCCCTTGGTTCCTTTTGAAGTATCCATATTGACAACATTGGTGCCAGAGTTCCTCCAGAATCTACTGGATGTGGTTCAATCTTCATGTGTTTAGTTCCCTCTGGCGGTTCTTTTTGGTGCCTTTGCTTTTAACTGAACATAAGGTGTCCATTGTTGTGATTTTCCTCAGTCATTTCGGCAGCCACCATCTCAGTTCTTTACTGCCAGAGGCAACACGGTGGTTTTTGGTGGAGTTATTTATTCTTGTGATTTTATTGTTGACAGAGTTGTTATTTGGGATGTGAAATAAGTTCATGTTCCTTCCTCCATGTTTAGTTCCATGAAATAATGTCACCGCAACCTTATGTGTCTTCACTTATCGGCAGTTACAGTACATAAAAAGGCTGAATCTGTGCCTAGTTGTTTTTTGTTTTTTTTTTACTCAGTTATCTTTTACAAAAAGCACAGTTTGTTAATTATTGTACATTCGTGTGTGTGTGTGTGTGTGTGTGTGTGTGTGTGTGTGTGTGTGTGTGTGTGTGCGTGTGTGTGTGTGTGTGTGTGTGTGTGTGTGTGTGTGCGTGCGTGCGTGCCTTCTCAGGAACAACAGTGACCCGTCTAAGAAGAAGCAGCACGTGTGTCACATGGAGGGCTGTGGGAAGGTGTACGGGAAGACGTCACACCTGCGGGCTCACCTGCGCTGGCACACGGGCGAGCGCCCCTTCGTCTGCAATTGGATCTTCTGCGGCAAGCGCTTCACCCGCAGCGACGAGCTGCAGCGACACCGACGCACACACACAGGTAACACACACGCAAAAATGAATGAAGGAATGACTTTATTGTCATTGTACAGGTACAACGGAATTTGTAAAGCGCAAAAATGCTTTAGGTACTTAAAACAACATAAAACAATACATACATAAAAAAACAATACATAAATAAGAAATTACAGTAAAAGACTGTAATAAATACACGCATAACAACATAGAACAACTCTGCTGCGGTAATAAGCTTCCCTATTTAGCTGCTCACTCACGCTCTCTGTCTCTTTCCATTTTTCTATCTTTGTCTCGACTGCATCTTACTGGTTAAATAAGTGGTTAGAGATATTATGGGATATTTCTCCCTGGCTGAAATCCTGCACCATCTCAGCATTATCATGCAGTGAAAGCATACTGTATACAGTAGGTGTAGTGGGCATTGTCTTCTACTTTAGATCACACACACACACACACACACACACACACACACACACACACACACACAGTCTTCTGAAGCACACATTTGCTTTGTTATAGACAATGAATATAATTATAGAGGATTACCAGCTGACAATCACATGCCAGTGATGTTCATGAACCTGTTTGTTTCACACAAAGCAACCCAGCACTTCTGTATGATACAAGTAGACGGAGTTTATAGGCTTCAAAACTTACCGAAGGAGACACTTCATCTTTAACATTATCATTTGAGTTATTCTGAATATTATAAACGTTGCCATGGACAATAGTGCTCACACGATAAGATGTGATAGTTACAACCAGACCCTTATAAAGCAAGCAGATGGTAATGTAAGATTGACTTAAATTAAGATTGATTGTGGCTCCATTCACACGGAGCCCTTCATACTTATTGTAGAATGATATAGTTTTAAACCTGTTAGCATGAAGTGCCTACCAATGCTTACTCAAACAATCTTATATAAAGTAATAAACAGTATGCTTATTCACCTTTTATTCACACCAAAAACCCCACTTCTTTTGTATACAGTTTAGAGCAATCAGTAATCTGTGGAAGTCCCCGACCGTGCCTACTTAACACCACAGATACATAATAAAGGATTCCCATCTGTAACTGAACAAAGTGATCTAAAAGAAATTTGGGTTCCAAAATGGTGTATAATTTAAATCCTATAGCTGAAAACGAATTTGAATATTGTGAAAGTTTAGATTATACTCCATAGCATCTAATCCAGTTATGTAATGTTGCGTGTTTATTGTTTATTGTTTCCTTCTCTAGGTGAGAAGAGGTTTGAGTGTCCGGAATGTTCCAAGCGGTTCATGAGAAGCGACCACCTTTCCAAGCACATCAAGACCCACCAGAACAAGAAGGGGGGCGCCGCACTGGCCATCATCACCACAGAGGACATGGAGGACACGGGCGACGACGAGGTGCTCGGCTCGCCCAGGATGGTTACCGTGGCGTCACTCTCCCAGGACTCGAACCCGGCCACGCCCACGACCTCCAACAACCTGGAGGAGGAGTTTGAGTAGCCCATCCCTCGTTATTGTTTTTGTTTTCGTTTTGTTTTTATTTTTTTGTTTTTGTTTTGTTTTTATTCACTTGGAACCAACACTTTGGTACCAGATGAACATTGACTGATAGAGAAGTGCACCTGACTTTTTTTATTATTATTTTTATTTCATCTTCGTTGTCTCTCTGATTTTCTTCTTTCTTTCTTTTTGGTTCTTCTAAAAGTTCTAAAACTAATGCATAATGACAGAAGATGACAAAGTCTAAGATAAAAGAAGTATGGCATTTAAAAGAAAGAATAGTTTTAAAAAGAATCTACCGATAGCCAGGTGAAGGTATATAATTGAATCAGAACAGTAGCACAATGTTTGGGGGAGGGGTTTTCTCATATGAATCGCCACCACAAAGAATCTTGCGGTTAAAAGAGAATCTATTTCTATGCACAAAAAGATGTACTTTTCTTATTCGCAGGTAGGTATGAATTATCTATATCATTAGAAGGGTGTAGACGGAGTTGGCTGAGATTCCCAGATGGAGAACCCACAAGGCCAGGCCAGGGTCTTTTTGTTTTTATTTATTTATTTGATTTTGGGGGGGAGGGGGGTGCACAGGTACACAGTGTGGACTTATGAATGGTCCTGTACAAAGCTACTTTACCCAGCCAATAATGACTGACTGAAGACACTTGGTCCAAATCAAAGATGGAAGCAGTTCTGTTGATCTATTCAAGGTCAGTCTTTTCTGAGGTGCGTTCAAATTCGCCTAACATAGCGAACGTTCGTGAACATAGGCGAACAGGTTGCAAATCCTTGAAAGTTCTTGGCTAACGTTAGCGAACACAGACGAACGGTCTGAAAAGGTAGTGCTCCGCTAACAGTCTTGTACGTTGGATAGCAAAAGATGTGTGTCCCGATTGGAAATGAATCCCAAAGAGCTTTAAATGTTGTCAGTATGTCTCACAACAACTTTGCCTCTCATTAATAGCCCCCTCCGAGTAATTTCTACTCTGTTTGCCATTAGTGTTTACTGTTTAAAACGAACATTCAGCAAAATCGTTCAAATTTCATTGATTAATGCGCACATGTTTGCGAGGAGCGTTTGCTTATGTTAGA
Source organism: Sardinella longiceps (assembly GCA_027497455.2). Taxonomy (NCBI): domain Eukaryota; kingdom Metazoa; phylum Chordata; class Actinopteri; order Clupeiformes; family Clupeidae; genus Sardinella; species Sardinella longiceps. The sequence goes on from JAODXP020000029.1 coordinate 23,142,305, forward strand.
TGAATCTGAACGCACCTCAGGACTTTGCTAGATTAGTTGTTAGGTTCTGGCCGAATCTGCTCGGATCATGACTGTAGTCATGCGTCAAGCAAGGCCCAGACATCCTCAAGGTATGGAAGTGTATTTGCCAATGGTTATAACCTCAAACAGATGCTAAAGCCTTCTGAAAACCACGCCTTTCAAAGATTATATTTGGATCTCCAGTTACAGTTTCTATGGAGGACAGTTAGACTTTTTTTTTTTTTTTTAGTTCCTGTTTGAAGGGAAAGGTGGAAGGTGTGAAAGAAATGAAAAAGCACATTATTGAATTAAATTTATAAAACAAAGCATTCCTATTGAGAAAATTGTTACTGTCACGGTTTCTAGAAAAGATGACGTGGGGGGAAGTAAGAAAAAAAGAAACACAATCTAGCTTTCTATGGCTTGCTAAGTTTAGGTGAAAGCAATATTTTAAAGACAATCTTAGTGACACCATGTTTACATTAATTGAGGGTTGGGAGCAAATGTAGGTTTCTTTGATACGAGGAGTTTTAAAATAAAACAAAATAAGAAAAGGTTTTAAAAAAAAAATACATAAGCAGAAAGGTCTTTTGTCTCTCAAAGTCATACGAACTGTACTACAATGCCTTAACACAAACTTGCAGTACTGCTCCATGTTGTCCAAGAGTCTCCCAAAGTGAGAGTACCACGGAGAGACTGGAGACCTTAAAAATTGTGAATTGTTTATTGGAGAAACTTGTGAACTCTTAAGTGAGCCAGCGCTCTTCTTGTTATTTTTGTTTAGTTTAGTTTTTTTTAATTTTCAAAAGAAAAAAATAATAACTTTGCTTCCTTCCCCTGATTCGTCAGGTTGCGAATCCTTCTCTAAGGACAAAAAAAAAAAAAATTGACTAAGTAAATGAATAAACGCTTATCAGCCCCACGGACACTCCACCCCCCACCCCACCCCACCCCACCCACCATGTCCAAACTACCCACAGCTTGTACAGTACAGTAGGTGAATTCAGCAGGTCCTGTCTTTCTGAAGAGGAAAGCCTGAGAATGGAACACACAGAAATAGGGATGCTTATTGTTAGGTCCCCACTAGACAAATCACACATATACACACACACACTACACACACACTACACACACACACACACAGACACATGTACTGTAACACACACATAGACATTTGCCCATCCCAATCATCATCATCTCCCTCACATGCCCCCCCCCCCCACCCCACCCCTGTCCCATTCCCAGTCTCTCTGAGTGCCCACCCCCAACTTCATCATCATTATGATGTTCTGAAACGTGTCTGGTGGTGTTTTCTATCTGTGTCCGTTTCGTGAGTAAAGTCTCTCTTCTCTTTTTTTATTTAATTTAATTTATTGAAGAAAAAATATATTACCCAGAATTCCCCACTGTCCCTTCAATTAAAAAAATAACAAAAATGTCCCATCACCCCCCCCCCCCCCTTTTCCCCTCCCTTTGCAACCCACAAGCTTCTCATGCAGCTGCACAGGCAACTGGAGATGACAAACTGTGTATCGCTAACTTATTATTTATCCGTATTTTTTAATATTTGCCTTTGCAGAAATTGCTGATGTGTGTTTTTGTGCGCTGTCAATTCAGAGATTATGTGCAGCATGTCTTTTTGTTTTTCTGCTAAATAGTAATGAATTATTATTTCTAAATGTGGTCCTTTTTATAAATATAACCATTACTTTTTAATTTAAAAATGATCCTTTTTTTTCTCACTTCATAACGTGTTTCAAAAGAAAAGAGTTTAAAAAAAAAATACCAAGCAAAAAAAAAAAAAGTTTCAAATGAAATGGTTGATACCAAACGATTTAGATGTTTTTGGTAATATTTTGTGTGACAACTGATTTTTTCTTTAATATTTTCTAGTGACATCTCATTTGTAAATCTTTTTCTAAGATGTTTGTTTGTCTCCATGACATTTGATAATGGGTTTTTTTGCCAGGTTAGCCTCAAAGGCTGCAGTTTATTGATATTTTTAAAAATACAACTTTGTACAAATGTGTTATGTGAATGGGGGGAAGAATGAAACAAAAGAGAAAAAAGGAGAAACTTGCCTGCATAACACTTGAAAAATAAAGTGAATAAAATCTGTCTTAAATATACTTACTTTTGTAAGACTCCTTTGTCCGTGTTTTAAATATCTATTTGATTTTTGTTCAGAGTCAATAGAGAGTTCTTCAGTGTCTCAACCACGCTCCACTCCACAATGTTTTGGTCTGATGGATATCCCACTGCTAGCTCTGTCTGACTGACCCAGTGACTAATCTTGAGCCGATAGCCTGGACAGATAGAGATAAGACTTGACGCTGTGGATAACAACAGACTTTGACCTCGCCACTTCTCCTATACTGCCGCTGTGTGTGTGCTACTCATTCAGTCACACACACTTTGAATGACTCAACACTGCCATCTGCTGGCTGTATGTACCACACAGAGTCAGCTGCAAAAAGCAGACTTGATAGTAAGCTGTAGTGTAGTAAGTAAGTTGACTGTTCTCAGACCAGTTATGACATCCTCTGACATCTTC
>JAODXP020000029.1:23149858-23192358 GCA_027497455.2 Sardinella longiceps
TTGTACTTAGGAGCCCTGAAGGCCTTGGGAGAATAATGACCTTTGAACTGAACCCAAAGTTAGTTAATGTCTACACCTGTGTATGGCTTTCCCTCTATTTTACAAAGGTTCTCGAGATTTGAGTAAATATCCCTAAATAAAGCATAGGCTACTATGACATGGCCTTTACAAACTGACAAGTTGAAGAAAAAAGGACTCATTCAAACTGGTGTTGCCTGCATAAATATTTTCCCATGATGTGTGAGAGTGAATTTTTAGACCATAACATTTTGAAGTTTTGAAACAGAAGGGTAAAAATAAAGAAGTACTTTTTAAGCGGCATGCGCCAGTACAAGTCATATACATGTACATCATGAACAGTCCATTGAAATAATTCAATAAACCTGAATCTGTGAAACTTATCTGGATCTGTGGTTTCCCCACTGTAAAGCAACATTAAGTGGCTTATTAGGGGCTTTCCCCAAACAGTCGCTTTATGAATTTAAAGTAAAATTGTACAAATATTTTACAAGATACTGAATAAAAAACCTCATCATCATCATCAAGTGTCCATGTAAACCCGCACTAACTAGTGCACTAGTAGCAACCAGCTTCATCAGTAGTCAGTTTCACCCCCCCCCACACACACACACACTACACTTAACCTATTTTCAGAGGTCGGCACACACAATATGACAATTTAATGAGCATTGTGTGATGGAACAAACTGAAAGATTTATCACATTGCATATAAATCATTCCATCTTCTAGGGGCGTCCTAACCACCTTTGAACATTAATGTTGCATTCTGTGAACAACTATCTGACATTTGAGGATTTTCAAAAATTCAGCTGGAGTTACTTGAAAGAACTTTACAAAATATTGAATTAAATAATATGATGCTTGTTCATATTTTGACATATGATAAGTTTTTCAATATTTCTGCGCAATAATTCTAAATGTTATATATGGAAATGCTAATTCCTAAAGAAATAGATAGAGATCATTAAGACAAAACTATTCATAAAGATTAAGGAAAAGTCTTAGATGCATGTTTATTGGTAACAAAGACCTAACTGAACATACGGAGGGGATTATATAACAAAATAAACAAACAAACAAAAAAACAACACAACTATATATTGCCATTTGCTTTTCCCAAACATGTTTACGACATATACAAAATACAGATTCTGATGTGCTTCCGTGCTTTTTTGTTTAAAATCAAGAAATCAAGTGGAATTACATTCCAGTGTCTACAATTAAAACATTAAACAGGTTGTGTTACAGTGTAAAATATTTCAGTTTTTAAAACTTTTAAAAACAGTTAAAAATGCTAAAACAGCAACAGCTAAAAAAAATCTGCTGTGTTCTGTGTACTGGCTGGCTTGAAGGAGAAGTGGGAAGAGAGAGCGAGGCCCCTCATCTGGCTATCTGAGTCCTGGAGAAAGGGCGCCCTCTGCAGGTAAAAGTGCTTTCATGACAGCTGCTTCTGGAGGCTGAGGAAGAGGGGAACAAAAAACAAAACGGCTCATTACATCATTACAGTAGACTCCATATTTATCATTCATGGTCAACATCTTAAAAAGGACTATAGGCTCCTTGCACATAAACATTTTAATGATGCTTGCTCACCATTCTCTAGATACAGTCTTTGATGCTCACTTATTTCTAGTTACATTGGCTGCATAACAATCGTGATAAAAGAAAACTCACACTAACTTTAACAGTAGCCATTTAATCGTTAATTTCAAATTAAGTTAGCTGCTAAAATTCTACCATAACTACCAGGGGATACCAGGCAATACAAATAATAACAAAATTCCCTGATAATCCCTGACTTTCCAAGCAATATGGTCAAATTCCCTGACTTTCACTGTCTGGAACAGCCTTTATTGAAATTCCCTGATATTCCAGAAATTCCCTGACCCGTGGAAACCCTGTGTAACAGCACAGAGCAAGGGAAAATGAGACCGAAAGAGTTTTGAGTTAGCATTCAAACAACTGGGCTACAGGTTGAATTTCTCCAGATTTCTCCTTAAAGTTCTGCTTCCATATTAGGGAAGCTCAGATGATTGCACCGTACGCACCTGTCCAGGTAATCCCTGACGCTGCTGTGGCCGTAGTGTTTGGCCAGGCGGGTGAGGGCACCGGTGGCACAGCGCCCCTCTCGTTTTCGGCACAGGCTGCAGTTACACATGGCCCTGCAGATTGGGCACTCCCACGTCTGACGGGCACAAGAGACACAAGAGAACATTTACAGTAATTTCCCGCATATAAGCCGCATTGTGTATAAGCCGCAGGACAGTGTTTTATGACCATATTAACACCATATTAACTGCCCTCCTGTTTTAACCTCATAGTGGAAGAAATTTTGCAAAATCAATGTATAAGCCGCAGCTAATGGTCTGGAAATTACGGTACACTTTGGCTAGCAAAACCTCTACAAGATGGCAAGAGTAAAAACAAATACTCTAGAACCCCACCGTCTTTGGTAAAACTACACTGACGTTAAGTACAAATGACACAACGTTTTTTTAAGGCACGATTTATACATTTTACATATTTTGGTACATGTCAAAAACTGAGCAGCTATCATGCATGCACACCAATCATCATCGACACACACACACACACACACACACACACACACACACACACACACACACACACACACACACACACACTATAACAAGTAAACAGCTTGCTTACAGGATCCAGGAGTGCTGTGCGGACGTCTTCACCGTAGCGGTTCCTGAGGCAGGGTCCACAGAACTGCCCTTTGACCCCCACGCAGTCAGGGCTCCTGCACACCGTTTTGGTGTCCAGGGTCTTCTGTCTGCACTGATGACACGTGCTGCCCTGTGGGGAGGAACGAGCCAATCAGCAAGCAGGTCTGGTGGCGCAGCAATCGTGTCCCTCAAATGACAACCGGGTGACCAGGGTTGACTGTTATTAACATCAGTCAACTTTAATTTACCTTTCCCCCCACCACTACTATTGATACGATCACTGTCAATCTTAAAGGGGAAGTTCACTTCTTAGCATGTTTAGCCCCTTTTCTGGAGTGTCTAGGATGAAGTGGAATCGTTGACACTAAAACTTTGACGATTGGTCCCGTTTCTTTTTGACTCATTTATAATCCCCCCCTTTTCAGCTTTCCCTATTTTTTAATCATTTGACAGCACTACTTAACACTTAGGCTACATCTCTATCTTAATGACTCAAAACTTGAGCCTACAGCAAACAGTGTGCAATGAAGTTCAGTGGATATAGCCTAGTCGGGGTGCTATTTTTCCCCATCATTCAAGGCTTCTTCTTAAACATACTGCAAAAACAATGTGCAATGTAAATGTAAGGAGCTGGTAGATGTAGAGACTGCTCACGTTTTCTTTGTCGAGGATTTTGTCCTTTGCTCGGTCTGCCACGTTGTCCAGATCGTCCTGGGTGATGTCTTCCACTGGTAGGAAGGAGCGGTTCATTTTGGAGCGCCTCTTTTTCTTCCCTTCACGAGACTCAAAGTCCACCTTTTACAATATTTGGAAATAATTTTAAACAAAGAGGGAATGGTTTCCACAGATTAGAAAAATTCCTTATAAAAGTGAACACTAAGTCTGTGGTCTGAACCAAATGGACATGGCTTTGGAAAAGGACTTTTTGATCAAATGCTATAAATCCCCAGCTTGGCATGGCAGTGGGATATTTCCCTCTTTCCTGATGCAAGCCAAATAATATGGGTGAACTTTATGTTTATTGTTTATGTGTGGGTGTACAATTTCAGCATGCGCATTTGTGTGTGTGTGTGTGTGTGTGTGTTGTGTGTGCCGATGCCTCACCTCTACCAGCCTGCGCAAGTCCTCCTTCTTTATTGTGAACTGCTTGACGAGTTTGGGGAGCTCCTCCTCGATGCCGAAGTGATCACGAGGACGGGCTTTTCGAGAGGGATTCCGTCTCTCGCTGTTGGGCTCGGGCACAGATTTCTTCTGTTGGGATTTCTTCTTTTTCTGGACGCACAAACACACATAGCCAACAAATTAATTAAGCCATCAGAGTGGGCAAACACACAGAGGCCATCATGAGCATATAATCAGGGCCCAGTGTGTTCACCAGGACCCCATGACAGTGTCTTAAGAACACTTCAGCACGTGGTTGCAGCCAAAAAGTTACAATGCATTTGGATTGGAATGTGTTGTGATCTTTTAGATTTGTAAACTGTCCACTGTCCAAAACACTTTGTAAATAAACAAACTAAAGGTGGGGGCGTCCTAACAGCATAGTTTCTTAGTTGCAACTAGGTTGGCAGGGAAATTGTACTATAACCAGCATAGTTGCTAACATAGTTGCTACATGTTAGCAACATGCTGGAGATAGTCCAGCTTCAGAAAACAGATGCATAGAGGTGATATATGACAATGACCGATGAGAACTTACTGGGGTGGTCAGAGGGGACATCTGCTCCATGGCATTCAGGTCTGCAAAGAGTTTGGCCAGCTAAAACACAGGACAGAAGTTGGTATTAGAATGACACCATTTGGTACAATATAGAATGTATTTTTGCGAGCTGGCAGCGAAGGCTAACAGATGCGTGCATAAGGAAATGGCAGCAGTTACAGTTGGCTGCCACTTTACTTTACGTTGCACTTGGCAACGTGAAACAACAGGACTATGGGTTGATCTACTGTGGATTATCCTCTTTAAAGGAAAAATCAATCAATCAATCAATCAATCAATAGCCCTGTTGTTCAAGGTCACCAGAAATGAATACAGACTAAGTAGCAAATCGACAGACCGCATTAAATGAATGGGGCATAGGAAAATGAATCTGAAAGCTTGTGTGAGTTTCTGTGGTTAGCGTTTACCGCTAATTAGTAGCCAGTTCCATTGTGGCTGGAACGTAACGGAGTCGCTCTGTTCATACTGTGTCAAACAGTTGTACAAGACTTTGAAAGGGTTCAAGGCTTTGAAATGTGCACTTGTTGTATCTTCTTTGTTATTGTTATGGTTTGTCTTTTGTGTTTGTCTTATTGTATGTATTATAAATATAATAAAAAAAAATTGATCACAAAAAAAGAAATGTGCACTTGTAGTGTAGCCAGTTCCATTGATAACAGTGAGAGCTAACTGTAATACCATACAGTAGGGAACACAAAGACAAGGTTACTGTAAGACACCCTGTGTAGGATCCCTTCATAAAAAACCTGTGTTCCTCACCATGGCTTTGTTTTCTTGAATGTTCATGGCGCGTTTGTTGAGAGCCTGCATGTCGGCTTTGGACAGCTCTTCTTCCTCATCTTCACTCAGCTTCTTCTCCTCCTCATCTTCTTCTTCCTCCTCCTCTTCCTCTGACAGCTCCTTGCCACGCCCCTTTGCTTTGACCACACCCCTCTGCGGCCTACTGATTGGCTGGGCTGCAGCTCTCGTTCTCCTCGTTTGGCGTTGCTCTGTGCCTTTGCTCTTCTCTACGGCTGGTTTGGCGTTCTGGGGCTCAGCCGCCTTGGCTGCTGGCGTTTTCTGGGCGGAGTTCTTCTTGGCGGGGAAACGGAAGGCCACGCACAGGCCAGAGCTACGCCTCCTGGGGGGGACAGGCCCCTCCCCCTCTGAATAGAAGCCTGTGTCCTCATCACTGTCCTCTTCAGAGCTCATTGACTGTTCAACAGAAAATAGAAATTATGTCAAAACCCCAAACCTGGTCAATAATGGCCTTGATGTGTGTTGACACTAGGATATTAAAGAATGACACACACACACACACAAACTCTAACTCTCTCAAACCTATACAATACTGTTTGTTTTACATACCTTTGCTTTCTTCCATCCCCTGCGTGAAGCCTTGTCATCGTTGTCAAACCCCTCAAACTCCTCATCATTGTCCGTGTCCATGAAGACATGGACCAGTTCATCCGTGATGTACTTAGAGCGAAAACAAAGATCCTGCCAACAGGATTGAACGCATTGTCAAAAACCATTTCCAAAAAGTTGTAATACAGTGAAATAAAATATCAGTAATCCATCCCAGCCCTCAACACCCCAACATTCCATTTTAACACCTAGGCCCGTAATCGGAACCCAACCCTGCACTGAAGACAATCAATTAATTTCCAAGTCTTCTGTTCCACAGTCTTATGGTTCATATTACACTTTATGGCAGGAAAGGGGTGGTGTCAACTGTTCCCGCCCTGTAAAAAAATTCCTGCCTACTTTGGAGCACATGCTTCAACAGTGCACATTTTCAGTGTTGCTTTACTAACTTTTTTTCTGCAGCCACTAACAGTGGATTTTCATCACCTCAGGGCATTGGCCAATGGCCACTACTTACTGCCTTTCCAGAGTCCTCAGAGTGCACGCTGTCCCGACTGTCCTCTGAGAGGTTCGTGGGGGGCTCAGACTTAACGTTAAAGCCCTTGAAATCCTCATCCTCACTCGGGGTCTCAAATATGTCCACTACGGCAGCCCTCTTTGCAGGCGGCTGTGGGAAAAGAGTGAAGAAGCACGGTTTTTGATTAAAAAGAAAAAGTTTTGCTGCCACAATCGAGTTCAGTTGTCTTCCTTCTACCATACATTGTAGCACATAAAGAAATCAGCTGGCGATGACAGAAACCAAGCAACAGTATTTTTTGGGTCAACAACAGCCTCAACTGAAGTACTAAGTAGCCTACGTTTGGGCCTTTAAAATTCGCCAAGAAAGGCCAAATGTTGTAGGCTAAAATCGAGGGATAGGCCTACATAGATGAAAGTTGAACGTTGTGCCCATGTCGTACAGAAGGCTTCATCAAAGGAAACAATTAACTCAGTAATATAACTATTGTTTAAATATCATACTCACAACCGTCTCTCATTAAGGTGCTACTTACCTTTGTAGCTTTTGTTATTTTACGCCTTTTAGGATAGCTTCTTTTGCCCATGTTTAGGCATACAGCATGCAACTCCTGCCTCACAAAGAATGAATGGTTTAAAAAACAACACGGGAATGAGGACCTCTATCGACAAATAGGGGTGCGGTGTGTGATTTACACAGTCCAGCAAAGGCAACTCACTCATAAATTCCGAATGTATAGATTCTATACATTACACAAAATAATTGGTCAAATCATAGCAGAATGTGCTAACCGAGTAAAGTTATTTTCTTTAACAATTTATTCAAAACAAACGCCCCCTTCCGCTTCACTCGATAAATGGAACAGTCCAAGTTAGGCCTCTCAGTTTCGCGCGAAAACTTCTGCCCCGTGTTGAGTGCAGACAGTGCAGCAGGCTAGTCAGAATGAAAGAGGGACTGCTCACTACCTGCAGATATGTGTGTGTGTCGACTAGTAGGCCACAGTAGGCGGTGCATGGTAGCGTATGCGTGTATCCACGGTTTTGTCTGTCTTTTCATTTCTTTCTTTCTTCTATTTTAAACGTTTACGTGCGATGTGGTAGGATTCACAGATTCAATCGATGAACCGCCGTTAGGAGTTGAACAAGATCATAGCTGCATAGCTTGGTCCAGCAGCCTACCGTCAGTGACATCTGATATATGGTGACTGGACACGTTTCAGGTTCATTGCTTAAAGTTGTATCAGTGATTTATTTGAAAATATTGGGCCTACATCTTAAATTTTGGCTTGCATAGCCTACACCAAAACATGCAGTCGCTGCTGCATCTCAAACAGTTGATGATGGTGCATGAAGGTTACAGGGGTCATGGCAGTATCAGCGGAATAAATAGCTTCTCCTTTGCAAAAAGGGAAGTGGAAATGCTGATGTGAGTATGAAAGGACATAGGCTATGGAAATTGAGTGGAAAACAGCATAGGGTGGAAGACCTTCACATAGTGCTCTAGGATGTAAATAAATATCATAGTCATAATATAGGCTATATCTTTAAAATTAAATTGACCATGTCTGAATTTGGTTAGTATGTAGGATTGTTGCCAAAATTGGTACTACAATTATGGTCGATACTTTGCCACTTTCAGCCATCCATCTTTCAAAAGCATCTCCTATACATGACCTTGTTTTATTTCTCACTTTGTCACAATGTACAGTACTTGTATTCCTCAAGCATGGAGGCCTTGACAACAACACAACTCGGCTTCACAACACAGATACTACTTACAACTACAAATACAACAAAGCTTTTCAAATGCAAATATTCTGTCTGGACTAGCTGTCAGTTATCAGTATCAAATGAACGTGATTCCCTAAGCCTGATGACATGGCCATTTTATGATTATTTGTAATACATTTCTTACATAAACCTACTGCTTCTTTAGCTACAAAAAATAAAGGAGCCACAGACTTACATGAAACTTCAGATAAGTGCCCTGCACTGTAAGTGTCTGTATGATAGTGAAGAATTTATAAAATCAGGCTTATCAATATTGTAGAGTAGCTCTTAGCTCTTTGTCAAAGTAACTCTTGGAAAAAAGACTGTACACACTGATCTAGGATGAATTTGGATGATATGGGATATTTATGCTTCAATGTATCTAATATAACAAATTGTAGTCAAGACTTTTACTATGAGTTTATCAGAAGTCTTGTTAAAAAAAAAAAAAAAAGATATGAGCTAATGGAAGATATTAGGACAGGCTAAAGATCAATCACAAGCATGGCAGGTTTTGCAGTCCATACCATAATACTCTGACAAAATTAATGGTGTAGATTTATCACACTATTTCACTTTATTAAAGCATTTAGAGAGCGCAGACCTCCGTCAAGGCAATAGGGTCACAAGCAATGCAAATTTCCAGATGGTGGCCCAGAAAAATTCAATCATCTGTTCCTTGTTCAAATACCTAGGTTGTCATCAAAAATCCCTGCAGACCTTCATTTTGCAGACAAACCAGTGAAAACAATCTCCTTGGCAGAGATAATACAACTTTGTTACTTATCCATATTAAAGGTAGGTTATGTTTAGGAAACAATAGGCCTGTGTGTTAAAATAGGCTATAGAAATTTTTTTTCACTTATTTATTTATTTTTTAATTTTTTCAAACATTTTCTTTCACTTTATCCATTTTCAATGATGGTACATCTTTAATCTTGGACAGTAATTGAGGATATTAATATGCATATGTGAACTTCAAGGTTAGTTCGTAATCTTGGCTAGTCAGCTGAATAATGTAGCAACCCTACTACAGTAACTAGGTAAGGTTCTCCATACCTCCGCCAAGGAGATTTTGTTTTATTATAGTGTCCCAGATTACAAAACAACCTGTCCCAAGTTATGCAATTTTACTATTTTTGTTGATTGGTATAATTTCTCCTCTGGGTAGGTGTTTGTTTTCCTCTGATTTGTGTGTGTGTGTGTGTGTGTGTGTGTGTGTGTGTGTCCATTGCAACAGGACAGGCAAACTCCTTAGGGCTCCAAGCTGAAGGGGCCCCCCAAGACCAGCTAGTGATATAACATTCCATAAGGTAGCCACAGTGATCTCAGGAAAAGTCTTGCACAGATTGATGGCTATTGCCTGTAATTAAACGATAACATCACAGATATTCTATACACTCTTGGTGATTTTTTTAAAATTAGCATGGGTGAGAGTTGGGATCTCGCTTCTTGTTTGGCTGGGACCTGCAAGTATATGTGTGTGTGAGTGAGTGTGTCTGTCTGTCTGCCTGTGAGATCGGGTATTACTGAAATTTGAGTCAACTGCTGACAATGTGACAACCCGGTGTATAGGACTAATGACAGTGTCCTGAGACTAAGCCTAAATTTTGGCCTGTATCTTAATCAAGACATGAAATAGAGGCATATTCAAGATTCCTGCATTATAGGGACAGGTGACTAGCATTGAAATATCCTGTTCTAATATCCCTTCAAAGAGTGTCAACAGGTTCAAAATACTCAAAGTATTTGAGATAATCAGTGACCAAAGGAAATACTTGGACTGTGGAGTTTGCACCAGTGAGCCACCCAAAAGCATAATTGGCAACAAAAAAATAATAATTTATAAAAAGTATTTATTTATAACATTTAGCCTGCTGACAGTAAACTATATACCAGTAGGTGTATTTATAAGCTAAATCAATAGCAAATAGCTTTCCACTTCAGTTTGCATCATCTATGTTGAAGCATGATGTTGGAACACAATGAGGAGACAAGAGTGGCCATAATAGTTGCAGACCATGTGCCTAATCTATCGTGTCAGTTAAGATTTCTTAACATTATCCACACATGCAATAATCCCCTAATCAATTCAAGAACATCAAATTCAATTTTACATCATCTGGCACCGTCGCTAAGCCACAGGCATCTTTTCCTCACCATGTGTGCGCTTGCAAAGTTAGTCAGTGACAGCTGAGAGTTTCACAAAGCTTTAACGACGCATGATTGCTTTAGACGAGTATCTTTCGCCCACAAATAATGGCTGTCTTTGTCGTTCTTTTTCATTTTCTGCTCAATTGGCACCTACCAGACCGCTTTTCCAGCATTGTCAGCGCAAACACCTGCAAGCGCAAGGCAGCGGCTTGTCCTCCGCGGGAAAACACAGCGCTCTTCCCCTCCGTCAGAGTTTCTTTATTCGCAGCCGGTCTCACAGCCTTCATTAACGCGCAGAGCTAACGACTCGTTCGATGACAGCGAAATGATACGGTTGCACTGCATGATCTGCGCGGGAGGAGAGGAAATAACAGCGCCCGCAGCCGCACATCCTTCGCGCGCCGCCCGCCCGCGCAGCGCAACAGCCTCACAGCAGGTAGCAGCACTGTCACAATGCGCGTGCAGTTTAACGAAAATTACGAGCAGCTGTTTAAGCTTTGTTTTGCCATCTTTTATGTCATCTGTTTTAGAAGCAATGGACTCACTAAACGCACTCTAGAAATAACCTCCTCTTAAAGGATCTGGCAGGACCCCAGTGTCGTGAGAGCATGCCAGCCTTGTAGTTGGGTCGGTGCATCACGAGGATTCAGGCAGTAAGTGGAGTCAGTGGACTGAAAGATATATTGGCCTATGACGTCAGTTTGACCTATAGCCTACCACTTAGCCCAGGAAGACGTAGGCCTACTGTACACCTACAGGCCTATCTTCAGTTTGCTTGGTCATATGCCTAAAATTGTTGTAAATTTGGGCTGTCATTTTTTTTAGCCTTTTTGCCGTTGGCCCACAAGATTCTAAGTCTGTTTTGATATCCATATCAAAGCCTGAAGCGAACACAGGTGCAAGAAATTAAGCTTTTCTCCAAAATTCCAAACCTCGCAATTACCTCAGTCTCAACACGATACTGGCGTGTGTCCAATCCAAGTCCTTGATAGTGCATAATGGCCCAGTGAAATTAGACTAAGCACTTTCTCTAGCAAATCACTGAAGACTTTTGATTTAAACATAGTCTTTTGGCAACTTCCAAGGGTTCTCTCTTTTGAAGCAAAGTGGCAAAGATAGACAATAAAATTGGTAACTCCACCTACCTCTTCTCAAGACCTAGTCTAATAATTTATGATCTGATATTGTCTATAGGATGTGAGCTTCTCAAATGCCTTGCTTGTGTGACCTTCCTGCAGTGATGTGCATTCTTCATGTAAACAGTCAAATGTTGCCATCTAGAGTTGAAAGAATGTAGCCTACAATTTTTGTACGTGCACATAAAAGACAATAAAAGCATTCAGTTTTATATCCAAAACAGATATACATGTAAGCACTATTTAACTGATGTCATGGAACAAAAATGAGTCCCTGTCTTTATAAACATTTGACTGTAGGGTCCTGTACTTGTTCAATTTTGGACACAAAAAACTGCATTGAAAATACAGCACTTATAATGCACTTTTTTAGACACAAACGTTGCAGTACTGTACTTCAGAAGAAGAAAAAAACCTCCAGTTAGCTGCACTCCATTGTAGTTTTATGTAAGGGACTGACAGATCTAAACTGGGGTTCAGTCTGCAGCTAAACTTTCTACACTTGAAACTTGTGCACGTATACATAATTTAGTTCTCGAAAAGGCCAGAAAAAAGTGAGATTTTGTCCCCAAAACTGACATTTATCAGAATTACTTTTGAACGTAAGGATATGGACAAGGTATTAATAGAACTGGCAGGCCACCGTTTTAATTGTCACAATCCAGAGACAAGGCCATGAAAACTCGAATACTCTTATGCTTCAGCTGTTCTAGATGACTAAAAATCACACCGTTCCAGACACTGCGAGTGCAAGTAAATCCTGTAATACTGCTGTTATATTGCTGTCATAAATGACACTGTTGAATATTATTAGTTGGAGAGGAACTCTGAATTGTCCCAATGTGTCCACACCGCACAGTGGTCAAAATAATCATCACTACTCAGACACACAGTGATTTGACAATGACTTTTGCTTCTCTGTTTCTCTCCCTCAAAGCCAGACAAAATGAGCCTCCAGATGGCTGTGTTTCTTCTGCCTGACAGTAAGCCTACTTCTCACAGACCTCAAGAGAGTGCACACTGCCAGCCTGCCAATGCTACAGCAGCAGCATCACTTGATTGACAACTGGAGGTTAAGGAGCAACTTGCCAATCGGGCGCAGGTAGAGGCCAGGTTCTGCTGATAGACCACCTCATGCCAATTAGCTGATAGACCACCTCATGCCAATTAAGTCTGTGAAGGTTCAGGGATTTAGCCTGATGCATGCAAACACTTTCACATTGGCCATGTCTCAAATCACGCACATCTATCAGTGCACTGCAATGTAGTCCACAGTGTGCACTGAAAACTTGCCGTCATACTGTGAGTTTTCAACATTCAGTGTTGTTTCAAATGGATTACTGCTTTGTAAAACTAGGCAGAGGTGACGGATGTAATTGCAGTTTAAACCGCTGTAGTTTTGCAGTGGTTGCCAGTGTGAATGCACTATGCACTGCAGCATAGTGTTTGAATTGTTAAAGTGAGTGATTTGAGACACAGCCATGGTTTCACTTTCTGCAGAGCATTTGGAGTATCCATTGGGATAGGTTTGCTTCCCCAGGGGCAGATCTTTCTTGCTGCTTCAACCAATCACATTTTAGAAAATGTTTACGACATGCTACTTATATACTGATCTCTGCAGAAAGCAGTGGCCATTTCCATAATGGCATACTGCTATGCTATGCTATACAATGCTACATGCTGCTTGTGCCCCAGCACACAGTCCAGCACACACTACTGCTTCCCACAATTAATTAATTAGCTGCAGGTGCTCTACTTGACTAGCTGAGCCTAATATACTTCTATAGTAGTGTAGTGTAGTGTAGTGTAGTGTAGTGAAGTGTAGAGTAGTGTAGTGTCTATAGTGTACGGGGCTCAGCCAGTCAAGTAGAGCACCTGCAGCTATTTAATTGTGGGAAGCGGTAGTGTCTGCTGTAGTAGTGTGTGGACAGAAGCAGTATGTAGCACATGTAGCATGGCAGTATGCCATTTAGAAAAATGGCCACTGCTTAAGGTCAACGCCCAAAAATAAATAAATAAAATAAAATAAATCAAATCTTTTGCAGTTCATAGTTTAGCTTAGCACCACTTCACAGAGGAGAATGTCAACATAGTTACTGTAGTGTGCATGCAATACCAAACTGACCAGTAGATGGCAACTTTGGAAAAGGAATGACAAAGATATTTTATTAATACACTTAAAAAAAAAAATCTTTACTGCTTTTAATCAGTGTAGTCAGTATATATTTTGCCTACATACCAGAGGCTCTGCTACAAACATGTACTACAACTGTGTCTCAATAAACAGTAGCCTTTTCACAGTCGCAATATTGTCAGAAAATTGTATGATCATATGATAATGACCTTATTGTTCTAATTGAATTGAAATTCTAACTCTGATTCTTCCAGATCATTGTGAGGTCCAGAAGGAGAATTACTGGTCCATAAACAAATCTGCTACTGGTGAGATTGAGCAGACCTAAATAATTGAGATGATTGCAAAATCAATAGAATAACGTGAAGTTCAAACACCGTGGATTTATTGAACAGCAGCAAAGGGAACAACAAACACAACAAACCATAACAAGCTTTGGTGAGGCTACCAGCGTGTTGTGAAAATTTAACATGGCCCCACCGTTTACCTCAAGAGATTCCTCCCTGGAGCCCGAGGTGTCTACGGGGGTGCCTGCGGAGAAAGACGACTGTCACAACTCTGAGCTTCAGCAGGAGTGTCCGTCTCTCTCAGATTACCTGGCAGCACTCAAGTTTGAAAAGACATGCATGCAAACTACTGGAAATTCAGAGCTGTGTGAAGTTGGCCCCCCCTGAAACCCAAAATGCTGAAATAACACTGCAGTTCGTTTGTGCTGCAAATATTTTCGTTTGTGCTATTAACGATTTTGAGTAATTTAAAAATACATTTTCTGACATGTGACGTCACGCAGCCCCCCTCCACGTCCAAATCACTCCAAACAGTCTCTATCAGACCTGCCTGAAGCTGCCCACCCTCCTCAAACCCAAAATGCTGAAATAACACTATTAAAAATGTTTTTCTAAATTACTCAAAAGCTTTAATGGCACAAACGAAAATATTTACATCACAAACCAGCACAAACAAACTGCAGTGTTATTTCAGCATTTTGGGTTGGGGGGGGGGCAACTTCACGCAGGTGAAATTCAGAGCCAAATTTACAATGGCTAATAATACTAACCAGTATGCAAAGACATGCATGTTAACTACAGAATCACCTGCAATGGCTAACCATTTTTTATTATTTATTTTTATTTATTATTATTTATTATTTATAAATTTTCTCCAGCGAATGGGCTACCTTCAACAGCATTATGGTTGATCCAGTGAGTATCATAATTTCAATGCCAGACATCATTAATCTACTTTTGTGTCAACTGTACTGGCTAAACACATATGCTACATGCTGCTTGTGCCCCAGCACACACTACTGCTTCCCACAATTAATTAATTAGCTGCAGGTGCTCTATTTGACTCTATTATGTGTGCCTCATACTCTATTATGTGTGCCTCATACTACTCCCCAGTATGCAGCATGGTATGCAAGCAGCAGAAGAGGCCTACTGGCCACATTACCAGAACCTCATTAATTAATGGACTACAGGGGCTCTACCTCACTCAAGGTTAATTGAGCCCCACACTACTCCTGTGATATTTGTCATGTACTGCATACTACTCGCTGCTGTCTGCAGAGATCAGTATACGAGCAGTATGTAGTAGTCAAGTAGTAGGCCATTTCGGAAAGGGCCACAGCCTTCTATCCTTCTGTCTACTGACACAGCTAGGAGCATCAACACTAAATACCCTGTCCTGGAAGATTTGCAACAGTCACAGTGAAATGATAAAAACATGTTTAAGCTGCCAATGTGACACAGGTGTTAACTCTACTATGTGACTTAAAGAAAAATCTGCACTCACGGGCTGTGTCTCATTATTTATTTTATCTTACTTTAGAAGTTGAGCACGTCCTCCGATACACTTGAACTGTACTATGTAAAACAGGTGAGCAAGTTGGAGTTTTTCAATCTCCTGACTAACCTGGTGAAGCACATGGACCTGACCTCAATACAGCTGCTCATCCCTGCCCTGCTCAAGACGATCAGGGGGCTTACTGAGCACTCATTTGGTCGTCCAGCCGCTTACTGAGCACTCATTTGGTCGTCCGGCCGCTTACTGAGCACTCATTTGGTCGTCCGGCTGCTTCTCAACCTGAGGATGAGGGTATAAAACTCTTTAACAACGGGACCCTCATTAAAATTATACCCAACAATGGGAGCAGCACGCCATCGACTGCATCGATGTGTAGCGCTCGACACAAAATGTCTTCAACCACAAACTTTGAAGAGGGTATCAAATTCTTCAATGATGGGGTTCCTTGTTAAAATCATCCCCAGGCTTGGAAGCAGCAGGGCATCCACGGCTTCAACATACAGCTGGAATTCGACTGACACACAAAAGAGGTAATTTGTGCCAACAGCCCAAAACGTTTACATGAAAAAAGAAGAAAAAAAAACTGTTGCAGACTTGTGATGAAGCATGATGAATCTAAAATATTTTTAAGCTTACATATATGCTACAGAAAAATAATTTTGGCATTAATTTCTAGGTCTCAGTCACTAAACACAGTTCACTAAACTCAGTCACACATAAACTTGGCCTCACAGACGACAACTTGAAATGCAGTGTTCAAAGCGCACTAAGGGAGATGCAGGTGATTGGCTCAATCAACAACGGTTTTGCAGACGAGCTGATTGATGCCATTGTGAGAGAAATTGTACTCGGCCTAGAAGCAGCCCTGGCGGAGGTGAGTGAAGCCATCACAACATCTGGGAAAAACACAACCGCTCTCCAGAGGAAGGCTAGCACTGAACAGCTGGTCCAAAAAATCTCTTTCAATCTCAGGAAGTTCCTCAGTGCACATTCAAGACCGGGCCAACGCACACAAGAACCAAACTGATATGGTGTCAGCCTCAACTGTTGGGGGGGCAATGGCCACCGTAATCCAGTCCATGGAACACCGGACTCTCTGCATTGTTCCAGACTGTATGACGGAGTCAATAGTCAGATTATTAGCCAGGCTAGTGTGACAATGCTTCAAAAAGGCGTATGATGCTCTCTAAGCTAGTGACGCTCTACGCCGAAGAGACAGTGAAGCACTACCTGCTCCCTCATTTCAATTTGCCTCCCACATGGGATGTCAATCAGGGCAGGTCAGCACCAATGGACTCTCCCAGCTCCTCATCCAGACCAGCACTAACTAGGCCAGCTGAGCAATCGGACCTGAGGTCCCCGCCAAAAATACTCAGCGACATTTTGAACCTTGTCATCAAAACAATGGTCAGGGACATGACATCATGAAGAGCCCAGGCAGATTCCTGTGGATTTAGGAAAACAAAAAGGAACAGGAAAGGAATTCTACGGTACCTTCCCAAGATTCCAAAATTCAAGATCTTCCATTGGGGAAATATGTCTGAAAATATAGTAAGTTCGATTTATAAAGATCTATGTCAATTTAAAAGCCGCTATTTACAATACCTACGTTTCACTGTCCCTCATTCAGAAATTCAAATCAGGCAGCATGGGACATCAACAGGCCTTTGACAAGCACCACACTGGTAGGTAAAATCACTTCTGTCTCTCAGATGGGAAGAAACAAAAATGTTAAAAAAAAAAAACTTGTTCGCTCATGTTCGACCCACTGACATTTCATTACTAAATCTGAACAGTTTTTAACTTCTTTTAGTCACTCTGGTCGCTCAAGTTTTGCCTTTGTCACGTGTGTCCGTTCAGAGAACTTCCAGCTCCAGTAGCTTCCACCAGAACCTGCAGCCTTAGTAGCTCTTAGTGCCTTTTTGTTGAAATTATTATTTTGAATACTCATGTCAGTATCATGGTAGCTGTTGTAATGCGCTAGTTATAAATTTCTAATGCCATTAATGGGGGCATTATTGGTTGTAGGTAAGATTGGTTAGCCTAAATTGTTGCTTAGAAAATTCAAATTAACTTAAAGGAATGATCTGGAGTGAATCAACACGTAGCCCTGTTGTTTTATAGTGCTAAGCGCTATTGATAGCCACCACAATGACTGAATTTCGTGCAGCACAGACTGAGAGAGCGAAACGTCAGCTAACGGTAACACTGCTTTTTCATGCAAGCAGAGCGTAGCGGTGCTCCGTGTTCAATGCATTCCAATTAGTAACAGTCAAATGTGACGTAGAGCAGCGAGATGAGCGGAGCCAGCGGGAAAAGTTTAGCGGTGTTGAATATTATGCAAATGACGGAGCGGTATCGCAGACGGCAGCCAATCATATTGCTTGTTTTCACTTCTCACGATTGGAAAATTCGATGACTGTGGAGCTGTTTGATCGTAACTTCTTAAAAACACATTAACTGTAAGGGCTTCGTATGAGGTTGTTGTTGCTGGAATGGTAAACATTTAACTCATTGACTGCCAGCCGTTTTCAGAATAGAGAGTTCCATACTGCCAGAGGTTTTGGGGAATTTTGACTGTTTTTTAAAGAGCCACAGAATATTATGTGTTACGACTACATAAACAATGAAACTACCACAAGAAAGAGCAGACTCTCTTCTTTCACCAGAAAAAAAAGTTCGTTTCTACCCCTTTCCATTGCTTAGAAATCAGCAGGCGAACATAAGCTACTTTCTCCAAACTTCCCGTTTTTCACCAAAAAAGGGAGAAAATTAGCGTTTTGTTTGACAACGTTAGTGTCTTGGATGCGCGTATTTTTCGGTCTGTTAGCACGTCAAACATCGGGAAAATGTCTTCCTTTGATAAGACCACAAAAACAACAGTAACAGGGGGCTTTTGGTAATAAAATAGACATTGTTGTAACAAGGTAAATATATGCTATTACAGGCTGTGACAGCGATAACTCAGTGATCAACACGCGGCTCGCAAATTCTTACCTGACCCGGAACTGTGAGCTAGTTGGGCACTGAAACAAGTCACAACTGCACATATTTCCGTTTGCCCAAGGTTGATCTCCTTCATCTCCCACGATCGGAACACTACTCGAACTACTATGGCAGTGACACATACTCTGATCGAGTGTGAACTGCCTAAATTTCTCCGATTTACGTCTGCACTTTGCTAACAGCATATTTAGCCATGTCATTAGCTTTCTCTACTTCTCCCTTGGCCATACCTATGAATCTATGCTCATCTCACATCCAAAGTGACACACTGCCACCCTCAGGATCAATTTGGAACAACAATTTTCGACGGAGAATTCTGATATTTACAGACAAGGTTCCCTAGGTCTTTCTGCAGCCCGCCCCATTAAAAAACGCAGTTGACGTCTAAAGACGTCATTGGCAGTGAACGGTAGTATTTCAGTTGACGTCTAAAGACGTCATTGGCAGTCAATGAGTTAATCGTGAGCTTTATTTCAAGAAATCAGTGTAATATTTGGCTAAGTGCCTCGATAGCCAGTTAGCTTGCTGGTTCAGTCAATCACCATTCCCATAAATCAACACACCTACCAGAAGCAGGGACAGCGGCTCCGCTCCGCTTGCATGAAAAACCAATGTAACAGAATGGGGCATGTCAAAACGAAACCAAATTGATTAGTTCCAAATCATTTCGCCAACTCGGTCTGTGTTGCACGAAATTCGGTGATTGTGGTGGCTATCAACTACGTACCTCCGCTAAACATTTTATCTCTGCACGTAGTCTGGACTAAACCCCCCTTGCCGCCTTTCCCTCGGTTACTCTACGGTTTAGCCAATCAGCACACAGTTTCGAGCAATGTCTCAAAATTTTGTGGTCCTACAGGATAGGGACGCATTTGTTATTCTCTCCCCCACTTTCAAATTACATTCACAAAATTGACATTAGCATCCATGATCTTTAGGATTTATTGCCACTACAATGTCAAAATAGATCAGAACTTGCGAGAGATCAGTTAATACTGAAAGCGAAAGTTGTAGGCGTGAGAGCCAGGCGAGGGAATACGTCATATATCCAAACGGAAACCTATTTCAATTGCGTGGGGCCAGACTGTATGACATGGTCAACAGTCGCTTTCGCCCAGGCTAGCTATCAATAGCTTTTAGCACTATAAAATAGCAGGGCTACGTGTTGATTCACTCCGGATAATTCCTTTAATGTCAGGGGCATCTGCTACACTAACCAGCTGTTGTTTACTTAGGAGAGAGAAACAACTAACAGTCATACAGAAGTCCCCCGACTTCTTGAAACTGTATTTTTTCTATACTCCTGCCCCGCGCCAACCAACGGCCACTACATCCCTGCTGATCTCCCATCTCCTCTCCTTGTTCCTTTTTGCAGAGTGCTCTACTGACACCGTTCCACATGAAGAGAGTGCCATCACCTCAGAGCAGAGGGCAGGACGTCACCATGACAACACTGGCCCCTCCCTATTCAGGAAGTTGTCTGCAATGATGAGGAGGAAGTCCAGGGTCTGCCCTGAGTAATTCAAGGACCTCATCAAATTCAAATTACCATTTTGTTTTGTTTTTATTTTGACAAAGTGCACACACTCAAAAAAATCCCCCTAACTCTATCAATTGCTCAATAAAAATCAACCAAAAATCAACTTACGGTAATCGTTATGTCATTTCTGCTTTTTCATTTTTCAATGTTAACAATATTAATTTACTCCCAGTTTCATGTAGGTCTACAGGGCCTATGCAAAGGTAGCCTAGAACTCTAGACGTACTCTAGTGGTAGCATATTGAATTTACTCAGCGAGTACGTCTAGCCATCACTCGGTGGCTGTCTGAGCTGTTTAAATCCAAATGTTTAGCCTATCACAATATTCTATCTGGACAGGGAGTCATTGGGCAGGTTTAGCGTTGTTTGAATTGGCTTGTTAGTTGCGCTGAGGTGTTAGCCGTCTTACTGTACAGTCCAAGGAGGATGTATATAACTGGAGACAACGACTACGTCCTGCCCTCCATAGAGCTAACTGAATGGCCGAGGCTAGGCTAGTAAATAATGTGAATTGACAGTCAACGGCATTGTGAACACTGGAGCTAACAAACCATGGCCTTGCCCTTGCTGCTCATGCGCTAAGTTCCAAAGCTGGAAATGACGCATGGACTCACTTTGAATCTCTTTGCAAAAACAGTAATCCTTCAGTCCAGACGGTGGTGATAATGCACCTAGTTAGTTTGCCATACAACACGAAGAAGAGAGTTTTGTCGAGAATGTGCCTGAAGTTTTATGCTAGGTAGCGCGTATTTGCCGGACGTTACGTCAAACTAGGCTGTCCAAAACTCAAGCGTGCTCCGAAGCACCTGCACTTCGATCGGGGCGATTTGAAGGATACATGCGATGCATGCTTTCTGCTGTACCATATCCCACAATCCTTAGCGTAGCCTCGTTCTCGCTTTGATCGGAGGAAAAAACATGGCGGCAAGTTTCAACTTTACCGAGTGGTTACGAGTTTGTAATATAATAAAAAACACAAATCATGTTCAAGTTTTACTATCGAAAATGTTTATCTTGTTATTTGTGTATTTCACGTGGCCTCATTTAACCATTTCACATGCTATAATACACGTACCATAAGCGCTAACGTTAGCTTGTTAGCTGTTGGCTTGACCGCTCATACGTCAACACTAACGTGCGCGACGGTGCTACCTAGTTCGGCTGTCCAAATGTGGAGATCACTGCCTGACGAGCACTCTCCCCGTAGGCACTACGTTGCTACGAAGCACAGCGCTATGCAGCGTCCTGCCTTCACTTTTGGACACACTGATAGAGTCACATGAAAGAGACAATGGAATATTGCTTTTACTCTCCCCCATTTCGCATGTAACCGCCAACCAACTTGTAAGTGCATGAGTGCCCAGTATGACTCTAGTGCATGCGTTGCCATGGTTCGTAGGCTGCATTGCGACTCCATACTTGAAAATGGCGATGCTAACATGCCTCCGCTAATCTGCGTGCTCTTAATCCCCTGGCACAATCACATTAGCTGCAAATCCAAGCGACTCATGTCGCTGAGCTGTCGCTGAGGAGGCTCGATTCATGTTGCTAACTTAGGTACTTGGTAGAAAATCATACATCAACACAGAGGTATTTTCTGGGTATAAAACCAATATTTTCCAATGTCGTTAGTATCACTGATGCCTCGATTTTCAAAATATAAAGTCATAAATCCCCAACTTTTTAGTTTGTGGCCAAATTTGAGATTGTTGTCGTTAGCAGCGTCATCTTGAAATTTAGAGAAAGTTTTGTTTAGAGTACCTTGGCTTCACTCGCATTGGCTGTCGCCGAGTTGCATCGCTCCTCATTTGCATAGAACAGTCTTGAAGTCTATTCTGGGCCTGCCCACCGGCCGACTTATCACTGGTCGCTTGAACTCATTGACAATGCATAGCAACCGGTTGCGTAGCCGAAATCGCTAGTCGCTAATCTAGCTGCGGGGTTACCCAAGTGTCTATCACTTGTGGCCAGACTCACGTTTCATGTGATAGTCTGGCTTGTCAGGCTAAATGTAACGGGCCGGTGGTGGCGTAGGAGTCGTTCAGTAACCAGACCTGGCTCCTCCTGACCCCATCGGGGTGTCCTTGAGCAAGACATAGTTCCCCAAGACTAACAATGCCTTGCATGTGTAACAGTTGATTTCGTCTGCGTTGTATTTTATTAATTTGACGACCCAGAATGCTGCACAGATGCTTTATTGCCTGCACACACGTAAAGGCACACATACAAACGTAGGTCCTGGTTAGCTTGCCCTTCCAACTCCTAAAATAATCAAATACCGTACAAACAAAAAGAAATATCACAGCGATTTAGCAACTACAGCATAACTACAACTGTCTCAAAATCATAAACATTACTTAAAAAAAAGCCATCTTGCAAAAATAACCCAAAAATAATGCACACAGAATATAGATAAAATAAATACAATTAGACCTACAGATGGCACTTTTTAATATTAATATTTTGATAGATTGGTATTAGCTACTATCTCCCAAACCTACCTCAATCCAAAGCAAAACGAAACAGGAAGGAGGAAGAGGAGATAGGGAAACATAAGGCAAGGGGGGAGAGGAGGGGCTACCAGAAACCTCTTACTGTAGCAGTGTACCATAGAAAACTATATTACAGACTAGATCTTCTGTGCAATTATGCATTAATGCAAAGGGGGACCTTGTTACACATGGCAGCCTCTGACGTCTGTGTATAAACAGGTGAATGTGAGGCATATTGTAAGGGCTACTTTTGTAGTAGGCTATGTGTCATATATGACTTGTAAAGCCCTAGAGTTAAATGTTATTAGAAGTCTTTTATAGTCTTCTGATAACTTTTACATACCGTAGTTCTTTTTTACATGGACAGGCACCTGCTCGCTTTAATAGTTGAAAGCAATATCAGCACCATCATTACAATGAGACACAGTAGGCCTGTTTGGTCCATGTAGGACTATGATTATCCTATTTAAATGCTGCTCTGATGAACTTCACAATGTTCATTATTGAAGGGGTAGCCCACAGAATTTCCAAAGGAAAGATTAACCCAATTCCTATTAAAACCGTGTAGTAGCCTATAGGCCTAAATTCCCAATTGTGCTAGAGCAAGTGGGAGAGTGAGACACCTAGTCTTGTACTTCTCTAAGTTCTCCTACAGGGGTGTGACTCGTCTCTGGAACGGACAGGTGCACTCGTTGGAACTCGTTGTAGCCACAAAGTAAAGTTTTCCAGAGGTCCCGTGACGCTGACGTCACTTTGCATTTCATACTGATTTCATATCACCAACTACTTCCCGAGATGACCGAGGCGACCCAGTTACAGCAATTTGCATAATGTCGCTAATGAATGTACTTTGTTGCTGTTGCAGTTCTTCAGAGAATCCAGAGAATTCCACTGCTACACAACCGAACGAGGTAGGCTTGGTCGCGATTTACCGTAGCCTATCTTGTGTTCACGTTACAATGTGTCAAACTACGTTGATATATTAGCCTACTGGTCGTGATTTAGTAGGCTAGACATAACGTCATGTTCACCAAACGAACAGTATAGCTATAGTTGAAATCGTGCTGAATCGTGAAAACGATTTTATTTTAATATAAGTCCGTCTAAACAATAAAAAGTTGAACACTGTTAATATGGGAGCTTCAGTTTGGCCAATTATTAACGTGCTCCGAGGGGGAACATAGGTTAATGTGCCAATACAGTAGCCTAATATGAAAGTGCGCACCCCTGAATAATCATTAGGTTTTCATTTCACAACAACAACTTCACTTTGACTTAGCCTTTCTAACATATCAGCACAATACAGTGTGCACCATAACAATATCAGGCAGGTGCAAAATGAATATAATATAGACAAGTTTGTATGTCCCTGAGGCAGGGTTCTTCAAACGTTTACACAGTAGACCTAGGCTACTATATATTTTACACTGTACTTTTTCATGTTTGTTTATTACAGAATTAGGCTATCTTCATCTTTCTCATGTGTTTCAGAGACAACCTCTTTTGCAAGGGCAGCCACAGTCTGCACGGAAAGCTCGCCCAGTTCATAATGGTAAGTGTGGAGAACGAGGACAGACCTATTCAGTTAATATGTGCTGGAAACATGATTCATTTCAGCGACCAAAAGACACTTGTTGTTTAGCCTACCTATGGGGTGGATGTAGCCTACCGATCACTGACACACACACACACACACATGTATTTCACAGAAACCCCTCAGAGAAGTGGCAGGTTCATCGCCCGGCACGTCGGCATCCCTGATCTTGACCGGCGCTTTGAGGACGTGGCTGAGATGTTCAACCTGCAGCAAGAGCACCATGAGACCATGAGAGAATGCCTCAGCACACTCCGGGATCGCTATCACTGTTCCCATGGAGATGGCTTGTCTGAGTGTCTGAAGAGAATAAAAGAGGAGCATGGTGAGTTCCACTCCACACTACTAGATTGTGTGAGGATGAAGGTGAATCATCCACTTAAACTAATCTTGAGGGCTAACAAAATGGAAAATATTTCAATTAAGCTAGAGTAATAACACTGTTATTGAAGGTCTGTCTAAAAACAATTAAAAGAGAAGTCTTTCTTTCCCCTAATCCAATAAAACAAGATTGATTTGTCCCCTTTTTATCTGCTGAATGCTGATCAGCAAGAGTGTATCAGACCTTTGTCAGTCTCAGAAACATATACAGTATAGCCTACATTTGAGAACTGCTTAAAGCTGTCCGCACACTGGCTCCGACAAAGTGCTCTGAACTCCACTTCCAACTTTCTAGTCTATTGTTTTCAATGCAACCCCAGACATCAGCGCCGAACTCTTCTGCCGATGAAATGTCAATTTGGTAGGTGAAGTCTGTTTAGTCGGAGCCGTCCATTTACTTATTTTTTGGGGGTCGTTTTGCCTTTAATCAGATTGGACAGTGTAGAGATGGACAGGAAACAAGTGGGAGAGAGAGACGGGGTGGGATCAGGAAATGAAATCGGGTCGGAATCGAACCCGGGTCCCCGGAGAAATGGTCTGATGCTCTAGCCACTGAGCCACGGCACCCCCCGGACCTGTCCATTTACATCCATTGTTGATTCCACAGGCTACTGTACTAGGTTCGTTACGAAATAATTGAATTCGAAAGTGCTCCGCAATGCTGTCGGAGGCCTTAATTCTACAAGCCGAGGCCCACTGCAAGAAGTTGAGCTGGTGTTTCAGCGTAACTTTTTTCTATTTTGTGAAACAGAAAAGGAATGTAAAATGCAAAGTGATGTTGTGGTGGTGGTCCACTCATGTGTCATGCTGACTGTGGTTCATGTGTCTGTCGCAGATAAGCACCAAGTCACCCTACAGATGAAAGGGTACGACTTCTCTCTGGCAGTCGTGCCGAACGACGGGATTCCCAGCAAGCTACGCAGCACCCAGGACAGCATCCGTGCCCTGTGCCAGGCTTCTAAGGCCATTGTGGCCGCTGGCACCAAACTCAAAGAGATGATTGGCTGGTTGACGAAAGGAGAAGAGCAGCTGGCCAATCAGGTGCTGAAGGAATCTCCCGCCTACCAGGAACAGCTGAGACTGGAGGACAACCTGAGAGAGAACCTGCAAGAGTGTCGCAGGGCCGGAGATCAGTCTGTCATCTACAGGGAGGAAGCTGGGAAAATCCTTAACGAAGCGGCGCTACTGGCGGGGGTCAACCCTTGAACTGTACTGACCTCTGTCCTCTGACCTTCCTTAACCCCTAATCATCATTTAGAGTTGTGTAAGCACTTTAGCTGTTCTGAGATGCTCTGAAAAGTTTAGAAAAAAAATTAAACAATTGAAGCCATAGTAGATATGAAGTAGCCTGGGCATTGCCTTACGTAATTCCGCTCGATTCTCATCTCCCCTCAATACTCCGACTGGGATTCTGGCCATTGGCCTCGTTCCCTCAGGATGCATCCCATCCTGGCCAATCAGCGAACTTTGAAAATGCAGCATGAGAATATGATAGGCTATTCATCAAGGGCAAATAGTAGATTCACAATAGCCAGAATCCCAGACTCGTATGAAGTGGAGCATAGCTTATAACCAGGCTAGGTAGGTACGAAGGGAAAATTTAGGCATACAGGGAATTGAGGTAAAGCTGATGTCAGTAAATTGAGTGCTGTATGTGGACACAGCTTCAGAAATGGCCTTAGTGTTTGAAAATTTAAAACAACCAAGCTATTTGTTCGGACCAGTTCATACTCTATGCAATGCAAATGTAAAAATACACTGAGCAACACAATGTGGCAACGCCTGCTTGTTTAAAGCAGAATGTGTTGTCCAATGCTGTGTAACATTCCCATGGGTGTGCATAGACTGTGAGAGAGCTCATCAACATGTGCATGAACTTTGTGTCGTCCAGTGCATTCACACTAATTGTGTAGAGGATGAAGCAGCCTTTCATCTAATCATGGAGGTGAAGTTGTTGCCTGTGTGAAGACAGACTGATGCACGTACTGAAAATTAAGGCATTTGTGCTGACATGTTATTACTCCTTTGAACTGCAATGTGCAATGCAATATGAATAATGTCCAAGGGAAAAGTAAAAGGGAGTTCTGTGATCACTCAATATGAATAGCTTCATATTAATAACAATAATACTGGTAATGTCCTCATACTAATAACAATTTTGTATGCCTTTAGTGACCCTTTTGGCACACAGGTGCAGATGTTTAATTCACACTAAAGAGGTGGATGTTAGCTGTGAAAGTAATTATTTGTAATGTTAGACTCCATTAGAAATGCTGTGTGAGAGGTCATGTTTATGTACAGTATGTTTGTGGACATGCTTGTCGTTGGAATGCTACTACTGATAACACAAATGTTTAAGACATCACTTGTTTACAGAGAGGCATTGAAAGCCCAATTAATTTACTCATTGTGTCTAAGTTTGATAGAGACTTCTCTAATGTCATTTGATGGACTGTGTTTTTTTTATGGAGTCTAGAACATGCAATAAACAAACAACCATTTCAATAAACAAATGACTTTGAAAAAAGTAGGGTGAAATACTGCAAATAATCTCCAACAATACCAATGTGAAAGCAAAACTTTACTTGCCTTAAAGCCACAAACATAAGATATTTGGTTTATGAAACAATGAAATGCCTGCCTCTTTGAATCACTATTTTGACATCAGTGGCAACTCAGTGTTGCACATATTTCTTTCATGGGCACTAGCAGTTAACAGAATTTTCTGAAACCTTTGTGTATGTGCACATTCATGTGTGTGAGTGAGTGTGTGAAAGGGAGGGTGGGTCATAAGTCCAAAGGTAGGATAGAAGGGGGAGGGGGGGTGTAAAAAGAGAAGAGGAGGTTCGAAAGGGCTCGCCCAGTTGGTGAGTGGATTTAGTGGTCTACAGGGGCCTAACTGTGTCTATCGAGGGAAGAATGAAATTCATAATGTACATGAAGGAAATCTTATTTTTTTTAATTTTTGTTTTGTTTTGTTTTTGATTTTTATTTGTTTAATATTTTCCTGTGTAAGCTTTTGTGTAATTAACTATCTCCCCAAGGTCCAGGGGAACACGCCAAAGAACGGTCAGGTTTAAGTAATTACAATACATATTTAGTAATACATTATAGATCCAACATTTATTTCATCACATTTATATAGTACTTTTTAAGGCACCCGAAGTACCCGGTGGGACCTCACTAATCACCACTACTGTGTATATGGCCTTGATATTGATAAAATCTTATCAATTCCCATCCCTAACTGTGTAGCACGTACCTGGGTGATGCACCAGGGGAGTGAATGAACCTATTACATGATGCATTACATTATATTATGATTAAGGGGCGAAGTTGAATCAACCAGGTAGTGAATACTCATGGACAATGAATGTGATATTATGAGTTTATTATTATTATGTTGTTACACTGCTTGAAAGCACAAAGTTTATGTTTTGATGTTTCTGACAGATGCTATGGAAAAGCCCTTGAAGTAATAAGACTTACAGAATACAGTAACAAAACACCTTATAATCTTTAAAGATGGCCTAAAATTTGTGTTTTTTTACACTAGTAATCATATGACAAATACAACTCCTTGTGTCCTATAATGAAGAAGCTCATCAGCTCATCAGTAACAAAACACCTAATAATCTTTAAAGATGGCCTAAAATGTGTTTTGTTTTTTACACTAGTAATCATATAACATACAACTCCTTGTATCCTATAATGAAGAAGCTCATCAGCAGGTTGCACTCTGTCACACTTCCATTCCTTTGTAATGTTGGCTTACTTGTTGACATCTAACAGGGCCAAAAGTATGAGTGAACTGAATAGGGAGAAGTATTCAACAACAGTTTGAAAATTGTGTTCTCTTCGTAATGAAAGAGAAAGTTTTTCTGTTTGCAACTGTGCAAGGGAACAATTTGTTTTAATTATCTCAATGAATTGATAAGCCTGATTATAACTATGATCATGTCCTGAAAGCAGTGCATTGTCAAAAGCTCCTAAGCTAGTCACAACTTGTAAGTGAACTCCAGTTCCAGTTGTTTAGAGCTTTACTTGGTGCCTTTGCACATTCCATATTATGAAGCTATGTATCTTCTTGAGATAAGTGTTGTCTCTTTCAAGAGTGGTTCTGTAAAGTCCTGTGATGTTATATCCTGAATATAGTCTTTTTAAGTTTTCTGTAGGCCACAATATTTTATTAATACCACATGTAATGCTGAATAAAACAAAAATGCATTAGGCCCACTTTCACTATAAAGCCACCTAGTGGTCACAGTCGGTACTTCGCTATTAAGTTCATTCCCACCAGGGCTAACTTAATTTGGTGGTAGCTAGCACTACAACACCTTGACAAAGCACTGGCCATTTCCGAAATGGCATACTGGTATGCAGGGGCGCTGCTAGAAATTTTGGGCCCTATGAAAAAATAATTTTTTGGGCCCCTCAAATATTGATTTTAATATTAAAATTTTCTCTGGGCCCCCCTGTCTGTGCTGGGCCCTTAGAATCATCCTAACTTTTCCCCCCTTAGCGGCGTCCCTGCTGTTATGCTACATGTGCTACATACTGCTTGTGCCCCAGCACACAGTGCAGCACACGTTACTGCTTCCCATAGTAATGCACTACTCCCAAGTAGGCCTATGCAGTGGTATGCAAGCAGCAGAAGAGGCCTACTGACCACATGACCAGAACCTTATTGATTAATTAACTGCAGGTGTGTAGGTGATGACCCTTTTATAACAGTAATTCCATTCGGTTTAACTGATCTGAGTCTTCTTGTAGTCAAAGAAACAGCCATTATCCAAACAACATTGATTAGCCAGCTGTACCTTTTATACAACAATATGCAGCTTATGATATTTATGTTGTGCGAGATTTTTCCCCTTCCCATGAAATGGCTGCTTGAATTTCACTTTTAATTTAAATCTTAATTTAACTTATCATTATGTTTCAAAATGCCAGGTGAACTCTGCATGTGTGTGTTTGCATCCATGTAGGTTAGATAAAAATCAGAAAATGTTCACCCTGATTTGGGCAATGCAATTTGGAGTGCTACGTGATCCAGTACCCAACCGGCTCTGTGTCACCCCCTGTATAGCCAGGCCCAATCGAAGGCTTTCATGGCTCTAGACAAACAAACAAACAAACACTTTCTTTTTAAAACATCCAGTACAGGCCTAAGGTTTAGATGCAAGTATTGGATTAACTCTGAAATGTGTGGTAGCCTACTGTTGCTCTCAGGGGCGCCACTAGAAACTGTGGGCCCTATGACAGAAAATAATTTTGGGCCCCCAAACATTGATTTTAATATTCTAATTTTCTCTGCCCCTTTCAGTGAGGCCGCTTAGAATCATCCAAGTTCTTCCACTCCAGCGGCGCCCCTGGTTGTCCTCATTATAATACAGCAATAGTTTTACACAGCAATATCAATACTAGTTCTCAAAGACTATCCTAAATGAGCCAAAACTTTAGTAGGCATATGTGCCGAGCGACGATTACAAATTTGATTGATCCAACGGTGACAACCTACCCTATTCGTGGAAATTATTGAACCCCACCTTACATGCAAACTGATTGGTTGCTATTTGTAGAAACTCGGCAAAGCCTTTATCTTCTGCATTGTGATTGGCGAGAAGGGTTTGCCAATCCCACGTAATGCCCACGCTCAAGCTAGTTTGAAGTGCGAAAGTAATGGAGATGGATGACTTGAATGTGCTCAATTATTTAGGAAATTTATGGAGTAACTGATAGCCTCCTGATCGTCAGAGCAACAGCGAGCAGCAAAAACTGCGGATTGCAAGATAGCATGGTAGTAAGTATTGCGAACCTTCTCATACTTTGCGAAACTGCGCGTTTAAAGTCTCGTGCATAGTGGTTCTGTTAGCCAGCTAGCTAATAGCCAGCGTTACTTCTTTCAAAAATATCGTGTACGTTACGGCTATGATTATGGTTACTGTAAGTAAGTTTACTGTTGCCAGCGTGTCATTATATGTTACTGCTTGAGTTTTTTCCTCTTGGACAAATGAGCTAACATTAACATTACTCAGTGGCAGTGTCAAGTGTCAAAAGTGATCTAACGTTAGACAGATAGGCGGGCTGGCTAAAAGCAGTGGAGGGTTCACGCTGCACAACGTGTCAGGGATGGCATGCAAGGGGCGTCTCATCTATATTGCTACAAACGAACTTGACATGGACATTTTCATTTACCTGGCATCAGTAATGTTGTCTAGGAAGGTGACATTTTATTGAGAGTGTGATTTGTAAATTTAACAACTTTATTGTGGCTATCGCTAGCTTTTTAGCCAGCTTGTTATCAGACAGCAGGGCACTTTTCTAGCTGCCTAGGCTTAAATAAAGTTCGTTTTCTTCCATTAAGTTAACTTACATTTCTTATCTATAGGCTAGTTCTGATAACAATTACCTGCTCATTGTGACTAGGGGTATAAAAATATCCAAAGCCCTTCCTCAAATAAGGGAATTTAGTTTATTGGAGAAATCTAGTAAAATCCCACGAACTCCACATTGGGTTTAACGAAGGTCTGTCTACTACCGGTCTCCTAAAGGGGCGTGTCAGCTTCGAACCCAACGTCATATGGAAACAGGAAGGAGCTCCTAATGAATGGTCTCGCTTTCATCAACCGTCTCTGGTCTCATTACGCTAACATTACTTTCATATCTTGTAGTTTAATTATAGCTTGGCCAGGTTGTCTTATCTGGGTCGTTGACTCAGTTAATGTGACTCAGTTAACGTTAATGTGATTGCTCTGCTGTACTAGTCATGTTTGGAGTCTGGGGAGGAGTCAGTAAATTAACGGATTAACGCCAATTTACAGTCGCGCTATTCCAGTCGCTAATTTCCTAAACAAATAGCGGACAGAAAGCGGACTGTGCCGCCTGGATAAAGTTATAAGAATGTTCGCTTGGTTGTTAACGGTTTTTGGCCATTTTTGGCGACTGAAGCCCCCCAACAACAACAACTCCCTCCAAAGGCTTATTCTTTAAGCATCCATATACACTCCTTTCATTGTTATCATTCCGATGATGTTTGACCTCCCGCAGCTGAGCTGTGTTTTGTGAATGCGCTAGGTCACGTCAAGGTTGGCCAAAGATAAACGATATGAAATCAGTCCGCTGTTGTGATGACGGGACATGGAGTGCTTCCAAAACAGACGTGACTACAAAGTTATTAGTTTATTGCTATGCACGGGGGTGATGTTGCAATATATTATTTACGCTCTTTGTTGTGTATTACTTTTTCTGTTAAGGCAGGAGCCAATACTAATGCATTTACATAAATCCAGAGCAGTGTGTGCTGTCATGGAAGAGGAGGTAGTGTGTGTCCTGCTGCATGGCTATATAAATCAAACATGACAGCAGTTTGGACCTCGAGGGCTGTATTCATAGAGCGCGATTGGGGACGCCGTCATAAGAAATGAGAGCTCATGGAACACCATAGCTGGCATTTATGCCGCCGGTGATTAGCAGAATCTCTCCAGAATACTGGGTACACGAGCTGTGCCTTTGAAATGGAGATTTCTGCGTGAAGAAGCGAAATTGAACTTCCTCTTAAGAGGATTCCAGGAGACTGCTTTGCTGCTGGAAGATGAGTCTTTTAGACAGAGGTATTAACGCAGGGGATTGGTTTATCTCAGAAAGTCCAATTTTATTTTATATAACCGTGGCTGCAGCTCAGACAAGCTTGTGATGACAGACCTGTGTGCATGGCTGTCATTGCTGTCATTTTCTTTTGGTGTCATTTTCTTAAGTGAAGACATGCATCCATGAAATAATATCTTTCTTGCTCTCTTAAACCCTGGCTCTCAGAAGTTCTCTCTCTCTCTCTCTCTCTCTCTCTCTCTCTCTCTCTCTCTCTCTCTCTCTCTCTCTCTTACACACACATACACTTACTCACACAGACAGTGAAGGGGAGAAGCGATTACATAATTTCATCAAATAGGCCCACGTCTTCCGCCCAGGAGTCTTATTATGTGCGTTATATAAAAATAGAGGGTTTTTTTCCGTGTCGCTCTCTCACAGATGTTACAGTTGACTGATCAGGCTAAAGTGGTGTGTGTCGCACAGATGTGGTTATTTTGGTACACTTGGCTTTTGTCATGAGAACAAGACTAGGGCGTGTTTGTGTTCCTATATAAGTTTTTCTAGTCTGGCGTAAACCCAGCCCGTGTTTGTCCTTTTGAGGGCTAAGGACACAATCTTTCTTCTGTTTGTCAAACAGGCATTAGGCCTAAAAGATATTTAAAGATACACACATTCTCTCGCTTTCTCGTTCCCTCTCTCTCTCTCTCTCTCTCTCTCTCTCTCTCTCCCTCTATTTCCCTTTCTCTGTCTAACTCCTCTCTCTCTCTCTCTCTGTCTAACTCAAACACACACACACACACACACACACACACACACACCTTTTTCTAAAGGAATCCGAGAGATAAATAAAAGACTTTTAGAAAAGGGCCAAAATGGAGACATGGCTGCATAGTGCATGGAAAGATGGGTAGAAGAGAGAAAGAAAAAGACTATAGAGCAAGAGAGAGAGCGAACGAGTGAGTGCAGAGAGGTATGTAAAAGGTGTAAACATGGTGAGTGGGCCGCCCCAGGGCCTCTGAGGGCCAGTGCAGTGCAGTACATCAGAGCAGTGTGGGTGGCAGGCAGCTGGTTGGAGAGGAACTGAGCAGTGAAGGAGAGGGGGGAGAGGGTGGGAAGGTAGGCCCAGTGGCGTGCACTTTTGCTGTGTATACTACTATATGATGTGAGGCTGGTTGGAGAGGAACTGAGCAGTGAAGGAGAGGAGAGAGGGGGAGAGGGTGGGAAGGTAGGCCCAGTGGCGTGCACTCTGGCTGGGTATACTACTATATGATGTGAGGCTGGTTGGAGAAGAACCGGGCGGTGAAGGAGAGGAGAGGAGAAGGGAAGAGGGTGGGAAGGTAGGCCCAGTGGCGTGCACTCTGGCTGGGTATACTACTATATGATGTGAGGCTGGTTGGAGAGGAACCGGGCGGTGAAGGAGAGGAGAGGAGAGGGGGGAGAGGGTGGGAAGGTAGGCCCAGTGGCGTGCACTTTTGCTGTGTATACTACTATATGATGTGAGGCTGGTGGGAGAAGAACCGGGCGGTGAAGGAGAGGAGAGGAGAGGGGGGAGAGGGTGGGAAGGTAGGCCCAGTGGCGTGCACTCTGGCTGGGTATATATACTGTATGATGTGAGGAAACTGCAGAGGGGGTGAAGAGGGAGAGGAACAGAAGGGAGGTTAGGGGAGGAGAGGAGAGGAGGTTAGGGAAGGAGAGGAGAGGAGGTTAGGGGAGTGGAGGAGAGGAGAGGAGAGGAGGGAAGAAAGGGTGGAGGAGAGGAGGTTAGGGGAGTGGAGGAGAGGAGAGGAGGGAAGGAGGAGTGGAGGAGGGAAGGAGGGGTGGAGGAGAGGAGGTTAGAGGAGGGAAGGAGGGGTGGAGGAGGGGTGGAGGAGAGGAGGATGAAGGAGAAGGCAGAGGAAGGAGAGGCTGGGCAGCCCAGTGGCACAACAGTGCTGACATGAGGAATCTGACCCTCCACTGTGGAGCTTGTCTCATTCCTTTTGACACCAGCCACCCCTCACACACACACACACACACACACACACACACACACACACACACACACACACACACACACACACACACACACACACACGCATGCCTGTCGGCCAATACTCACTCTCTCTCAACACACAAACACACACACACACACTCCTCAGTCTCATACAATTACACATGCCTCTTGGCAGCCAACTCCACCACCCCACACACACACACACACACACACTCACACACACTTCTGCCTCCACGTGCACATATTCACACCCCTCTCTTTCTGCACACACACTCCTTTCAGCCACTCCTTGCTCTCTTCCATGTATCCCCCCAAAACAAAAACACACACATATATCTCTGCACACACTTCACTCTGCGTCCACGTGCTCACACACACACACACACACACACACACACACACACACACACACACAAACCCTGCTCTCCTCTGGACTTTGCGCTCCACTTTCACTCAGACTCTGAACCCCCTCTCTCAGACTGACACTCTAATCAACCACACCCTTCTTTCAGGGAGCACACACACACACACACACACACACACACACACACACACACACACACACACACACACACACACACACACAAATACCCTAATTAGCGCTCACATCAGATAAGGCCAGATGCTGTGACAGTGCCATCACCTTATAAAACCAAGTGTGGTCACCGTTGCAGATCAGATATAGGCATACATGTAGCATGTTGGGAGTGTGGCTGATGTTGCAGTGCTTGAGTCTCCTAGCATTATCAATCTATGGTGATCTTTATTCAATTCTTTAAAAGAATCCTGTGTGTGTGTGTGTGTGTGTGTGTGTGTGTGTGTGTGGTGTGTGTCTGTGTATGTGTATGTGTGTGTGTCTGTGTGTGTGTCTGTGTGTGTGTGTGTGGAACCATTTATGAGCAGACTCAACAGAAAGGAGAGCAAAAGCTTGGCTGTGGCACTGTAAGATGAAACAGCCCTCACCTCTCTCTCCCCCCATAAGGCCTGATTCACACTGCAGTGGCGTATTCATGTAGCCTGGCATGCCATCCTACGTACCTCCGCTAAACATTTTGTCTCCGCACGTAGTCTGGAATAAACCCCCCTTCCCGCCTTTCTCTCGGTTACTCTACGGTTTAGCCAATCAGCACACGTAGTTCTATGAGTCGATGATCTCAAGATTTGACTGTAGTTGTCCATTGGCGGTGTTTGTGTATTCACACCAGTCACCAGTCAGTCACACCAGTGTCCTGCGAGACCCGACTGCCCGAGCCCTCCTGTAAAAATCTGACTAGGCCTAATCTGTTAATATTTATTATAAAGGAGGACAGACCAAAAACGCTTCTGCACTATGAACCCACAGATTTTGGTGTAGGCTAAGTCATAATCAAGAATTATAATTATAACTATCATGAGCAAATATTTTTCGCCCTTATGAATGTTAGCCTACATCCACACTGCAAACTACAATGACAAAAACATGACACTCACATGTGTAATGAAACAATATCTTTTGGATCACTTTCAGATTTTCATAATATTAAAAAAAACTGGCTGC
Source organism: Sardinella longiceps (assembly GCA_027497455.2). Classification (NCBI taxonomy): domain Eukaryota; kingdom Metazoa; phylum Chordata; class Actinopteri; order Clupeiformes; family Clupeidae; genus Sardinella; species Sardinella longiceps. Next base: position 23,185,286 of record JAODXP020000029.1, read on the forward strand.
CAATCTGGGATTTTTGACATTAGACCTACATTCATTCCCATGAGGAGATACTTTTGTTATCATTGGGCAGTATGTGTACGGACAATATGGACAATATCGTTGCAGTTCCAGTTCTCATTGTTGTTTCGTTGCTCCTGATGTGAAAAGCCCTTTACTCTCTCTCTCTATTCTCTTCTTCCTCTACAGTATATCCACCCCCACTAGGGTTGGGCGATATGGACTTAAAAATATATCACAATATTTTCAGTTTTTTTATCACGATATCGATAACTGACGATAACAAAGTATATTAGGTCTACAGTTTAACACAGGGGTCCATACAGGTGCCTGAAAATGCTTGGGTTTTAAATGTTGCGTTTTCAAGGTTTAGAAAGACATTTCTTGAAAATTTTTGTAAAGGTAATCAATTGTAAATTAATTGTTGACAATAAATATTCACCTGACAGAGTTGTTTGTGTAGTCTATTTGGTGGAAATATAAATGCTAACAAAACATTTTCTGACTATCGTATTTCCCGATATGACAAAAACTCCTATTGTGGGAATTTTTTTTGACGATATACGATAACGATATCGCACAACCCTAACCCCCACCCACCACCCTTCACTGCTCTTGTGACACACTTCCCTTTTGCCATTCACAAAGCTCTTCCACTTTTTTCTGTGCGCTCTGTCATGTGTAGTAGTGCTGTTAGAGGCACGTGCTGGGCGGCTGTTAGCGTTTCCCTTCTCTGTTCTCCCTTCTCCGTTCTCCCTTCTCCACCCGCTGAAGGGCAGCTGCGGGGGGCATCCATCCCAGGGGATTTGTGGAGCTCCGATTGTGTTCCCACTTCTGGGCTGGTGGGTGAGTTCCTTGTTGGGTCAGGTCAGGTCAGTGGAGTGGAGTGTCCCCATAGAGGCTATGAAACAACTGTGTGTGACCAGTGCAGGACAGGTTATCCGTTGTAATAGTTGTAGTAAGTGCTTCCTTTTGCTCCAGAAGGGTGTGAGGAATGCCCATCATTGTGTGTGTGTGTGTGTGTGTGTGTGTGTGTGTGTGTGTGTGTGTGTGTCACGCTTTTGTGTGTGTGTGTGTCACGCTTTTGTGTGTGTGTGTGTGTGTGTGTCACGCTTTTGTGTGTGTGTGTGTGTGTGTGTGTGTGTGTGTGTGTATTTGTTAGCTCATTGGCTGGTAATTGCCGGTAGCCTGTTGAGCAGGATTGGGCAGCTTGTACACATCTGTCTTGTTTCGCCCTCTTGTACTCATCCTCTCTCTCTCTCTCTCTCTCTCTCTCTCTCTCTCTCTCTCTCTCTCTCTGTTCCTCTCTGCTACCATTTAATTTCCCCTTTTGGCTTTCTGTTTTTCTTTCATACTACGTTTACTCTGTCCTGTTCTTCTCTTCTCTTCTCTTCTCTTCTCTCCCTCACTTCTCTGATCAGTGCATTCCCTTACATCCCAGACGGACTGTCCCTTCTAATCAGCATGGTGATTGGTCCTAATACTTCCTGTGTGTGTGTGTGTGTGTGTGAGGGACAGAGAGGGGGAGGAAGGAAGGAAAAAAGAATGAGAAGTGACCAGTGGAGGGAGGGAGAGAGGGAGAGAGAGAGAAGCAGAGTGCATGCCAGAGTAGTGAGGCTAGTTCTTTGAGGTGGGCGGGACCACGAGCGTGAAAGACAGGAAATGTGGAAACGTTGTCAGTCGTCGTCTGAGGCGGCTTGCTCAGCAGGGTGTGGGACAGTGGTCTCGGTTCTTGCAGTCATCTCCTCGCTTTGAAACCCACGGTGTGTGGGTGTGTGTGTGTGTGTGAATGTGTGTGTCCGTACGTCTCTTGCTTCACTACTTAACCACAACGACCTGAACAACTCGCACCGTAAGTAGACTCTTAATATAACCCAACATCATGTCATATAGTGACAACCATGGCGATTAGGCTCATTTTTTTTTCTTTTTTTCTTTTTTTACATGGCGGAACGCCGGCAGTGTGTTTGAGCTAAAGTTGAAGTTGAAGTGTAAGCCCTAAGTTAAGGCTGCAGTGGTAGCAAGCTGTGGAGGACTCCTCCCTGTACTGTACAGTGTGTGTGTGTGTGTGTGTGTGTGTGTGTGTGTGTGTGTGTGTGTGTGTGTGTGTGTGTGTGGATGATGTGAGTCATAAAGTGGAGTTGGGCAAGTTGGGCTGTCCTGTCTGTCTGCCTGTCTGCCTGCATGTAGGCTAGGGCTTCAAGCCACAAAGCTGTGTGTCCTCTTTTAAAACAGCCCCATTTCACTTTTCCTGCTCAGTGTGTTTAATGAAAGCTAATAAAAGATACAAAGAAGTGTGCCTTGTAACTTTTTTGATGGATGGAGGACAAGTCAGACTCACTCTTGTGATGCGAGTTCTTGATCCTATAGAGGCTCTGAGTCTGATGAAGTGAAGTACAGTAGCAAGTTGACAGTTCCAGTTCTTTGGCATTTGGGCAGTGAACTGTTGGTGTTTGTGTTGTAAAAGTCAGTGTTTTTGTTGCGTTTATGTTTCAAAACAACCCATTTTTACTTTTCCTATTCAGACTTTATTGAAAGCTAATAAAGGATGGAAAGAAGTGTGCCTTTAACTTTTTTTTTTTTTTGAGGAAGGACAAGTCAGACTCTTGTGATGCAAGCTCTTGATCCTATAGAGTACCTGAGTCTGATGCAGTGAAGTACCGGAGCACCCATGACTGTTTCAGTTCTTTGGCATTTGAGCAAAAATAGCTGTGAACTGTCGTTGTACAGTAGGCTATGTGTTGTAGAGGTCTGTTTTTTTGTTGCGTTTATGTCTGAGTATGTTTTAAGTTCAGTCAGTACTGACTGAAACATGGATCTTATGCCTTCATAAGCAATCAAACCCCAACAGATCTCTGTTAAGAGTTTTATTAATATTTTAGCATAGCAATTGTTGTTGTAGTGGTCAGTGCGTTTTTGTAATGCTGATTGTCAGTGTTGATTCTATTTGTGTTGATTGAGCTGAGGGGGGCGAATATAATCCCCCCCAAACAGACAGTCAGCTGGACGATAAATCTGTGTTTCCACGAGGCTTAGCGTACCAACTGGTGTCAGCTTCGCCAAACGTGAGCCGTCATTTCGCCCGTGGATTACAAGTTCAGTTTTTTTATCCGCCCTCCCAACAAAGAGCGAGGGAAGAATGGGGAATGAGGGGAGAGAGGGAGAAAAAAAAACTCCAGGAAAGTAGCTTTGCATTCTACAGAGATTTGGCCTGGTAGAGCAAGGTGTGTGTGTGTGTGTGTGTGTGTGTCTGCCACCTGTTGTTGGTGCTGCTCAGTAGCAAGCACCAGGGTGATTGTGTGTATGAGAGTGAGGGGAACATGCACGTGCTCAAGATTATGATCGCCAGCACTGGTACATGTTTGTGTTAGGCGCCGGAATGTGTGTGTGTAGTCTAAGTGTGTTTAAGTGTGTGTGTGTGTGTGTGTGTGGGTCAGTGACGTTTTAGGTTTTCAAAACCTCAAAAAAATAAAAATGCAACAGCAAGTCAATTTCAACATTTTTTGAATACTTTAAGATGTTAACTTTTTGATTTAGTATGTGCCCACTCAAAAATATATATTTTTTTGTCTTTTTATTACAATCAATTGTATTTACACCATAAAAATGTCATTCGGTAAAACAGATTGTTTTCCATAAATATTAAAATCAGCATTAATGACCCAATCACAAAAAAATCCATAATGAAGATGTTGATGTATACTGAATTTATGGCTAGCAAAAAAATATCCATATTATTAAAGCATTTATATAAAATTTTGTCTTTTAAAGATAAAGCGCCCCATCTGTCAACATTTTTTCAGCATTATTCCTATAAAAAGTAAAAAATGCTGCCAAATTATGTAAAACTTCATATAATATAACATTTCATACAGTAATTTTGTTGTGTATTTGAATTATTACAATATGTTATAGATTTTGTATTAAATTTTGAATAATTTCCCTGTTTTACCATATGACGTTTTGTTTTACCAAATGACAAGACTGCTTTGATTCAGTTTTCTATTTAATTTTTGAACTTGTGCACTGATATAGGTTAATTCTGCATCTAAAGGGGTTCAAGAATGAGGAATGTGACTGTTGATCTTCAAATCATAACTTGCATTATCATTTGTTTGTAAAGTTGTAAATTGTAAAATCCCCCTTACAGCTGTCATTATATGGCGCATTTCCCAATCAGACACTGGTTGAATCAGTTATGTGATACTGCTTAGCAATACAAAAGATACAAAAGGCTTCTTAAGTGAACTTTTAATTGAGAAAAAAATACTGATTCCAGTTTTAGACACTGGTGTGAGGTTCACAGTTTCCACAGAAAGACATTATGCAACCTTGAAACTGCGATTTGACATGTTGAATGTTTAGCGGCTTGTAACTACTTGCAACTACATGAAAACTTTGATTCACACCACTGCAGTTGTCTCATGTTGTCTTAAATCTTTGGTCAAAATTTGAATAAGCTTTAGATTACGCTCTTCCATAGCTGCACTGAAACAGCTGCCCTTATAGTATATTTGCACAGAAACGTGCACCCCTCTCTTCATTGGAAAGAGGCATCTGTTAAAAAAATAGTATGTGTTACAACTAGCAATGCTGAGTTGGAGCATTTTTAATAAACTTTGCATATGGTTCAGGCAGCTAACTTATGTATTAGGCCTAAATTTAGCTGCAAGCAGCACAGTTAGTGCCTGTTAGTGGTCAAACATAACCAAACTTGTAAGCGTCCTCAGAAGGAGATCCTTCATCTATTTACCAAGTTTTGACGTAATTTGCCAATGCATCACTTACTGTATACGAGCTATGTAAGCAAAATATAGCACCCCCCATAGGTCAAGTCAAGCAATCAATTGTATCCTCCTCAGGATGACTTCTAAAGTCCAAGTACCAACTTTTAAGTTGATGCATGGAAGCGTTCCTGAGATATAAGCTTACTTCCTGTTTACTTCCTGTTTGTAGGGAACACTTCCTGTTTTGTTGTTTGGCTGCATTGGGTGAATGCTTTGGAATTTGCAAACATCAATAACTAACTTTTGTTAGGAATGGTCTACAGACCATTTCTTCCCATTTTTTTAAGAATGGTCAAAATGTATGACCTAGGATAAATTAGGCCTAGTCTAACTTTTGATAAAAAGAATCCAATATGATACCCCCTAGAGGTCAAAGGTCATCATATTGGTGTATTCTCAGAATTGGGTCAAAGAGTCCAAGTAAGAAATTTGGTTTAAATACATGAGAGTTGTTGAGATTTAAGCAAATTAAGTTGTTAAGATATAAACAAAGGTCAAAGATATAAGCAAAGGTCAAAGGTCAAGGTCACCATTGGTTGGGCCCCCTCAGGAAGGGGTCCTAAGTATACTGGCCAACTTTGGAGTTGATATGTCAAAGCAATGCAGAGATATGATGGCCAATGCTCAACTTCTAATTCAGTTAAATGCATGTCATTCAGGAAAACAGCATGCCATTTCGTTTTGCCAAGTGACAAATTTCTTATTTTTTCATTATTTTTTCATTACTAACAGGCAGATGATGGCCACCTATTATCAACATTGACTTTGACCTTGGCTATTGAACTTCAAATTTCATATTTAAATGCATTTTTAAAAAATCACAAACTTTATAAACACATAAATACATGTTTCACCGAATGACACTCAAATCTGTGACACAAGGTACAACGCTTACAAAATGTGAAATTAACTTATATTTAGGAGCAAAATTTTAAACTTTCCTCCAACTTGGGTGGTCTTCAGGGGTCCTCTGAATGATGACATCCCATGCCACATGACTTGAACCATGAGTCTACAGTTTAAAATGGCTTCTTATCTTTGTTTTACTGAATGACATTTGGGGAAATGTATCTTTGCGGAACAAAGTGTTTTAAATATTAATAATGCTTTTAAATTATGTATCTTGCAAATACTTTACAATGTTTATCTACAGACTTGAAAAAATATGCCAAAGAGAAAATTTTATGATTTAGAAATATTTTTAATAATTTTAATTGCCTTTGTCTTTCTTGACATAAAGCGAGTGCCGTTTTACCGAAGGACATTTTACCTCTTTATCACTATAAAAGTCAGCCAGTTTAAAATTTTTCACACAAATATGACTTGTATTTAGAAGAGTGATGTAGGATAAATGCATTTAAACAAGATTACACAATTATTTTACAAAAATATGAAATTAATGGCTCCTGGAAGGAAAAATGTAGGCGTCACGTCACTGACCCGTGTGTGTGTGTGTGTGTATGAGATGTCAGGTCTGGCTGGTTTGGCAGAGACACTGAGTGGCTCACTGACATGACGTGTGTGTTCATGCTTGTGTGCAGATACAGCTGAGCCTCGCAGGTGGGGCATCACACACACACACACACACACACACACACACACACACACACACACACACACACACACACACACACACACACACAGGAACCTGTGCTGTGTGTCTGTGTGTGTGTGTGTGCGCGCGCGTGTGTGTGTGCGTGTGTGCGTGCGTGTGTGTGTGTGTGTGCGTGTGTGTGTGTGTAACCAGATAGGTTGAAATAGAGAAGTGAGGAAGCCCATGTGGTTCTGCTCCACATCGCCAAAGGTGACATGCAATAACTATGAGGACGTGTGTGTGTGTGTGTGTGTGTGTGTGCATTCACATTAGTCTTTGTGTGCATGCTTTTGATATGATGTTGACTCATGTTATCATTAGCCATCATCACCCCAGCGGGGCCTGACCTACCAGTCTGTGCTCTCTTAGTTCTTCTCTCTCTCTCTCTCTCTCTCTCTCTCTCTCTCTCTCTCTCACTCTCTCTCTCTCTCTCTCTCTCTCTCTCTCTCTCTCTCTCTCTCTCTCTCTCTCTCTCTCTCTCTCTCTCTCCCTCTTTCTCTCTCTCCCGCTTTCTCTCTCTCCCTCTCTCTCTCTCTCTCTCTCTCTCTCTCTCTCTCCCTCTTCTCTCTCTCCCTCTTTCTCTCCCTCCACCTCCTCTATCTATCTCTGTGGCTGAAGATAAAAGGTCTGGCTGCCCTATTGTTTTTGCCCCGAGGTCGCCTTGGCAAGCGCTGGGCTTTATATTTTAATGAGCT
>JAODXP020000029.1:23202358-23209858 GCA_027497455.2 Sardinella longiceps
TGTGTGTGTGTGTGTGTGTGTGTGTGTGTGTGTGTGTGTGTGTGTGTGTGTTTTGTTTGGGAATTGAATTCTTACAGTATATCCGTGCCAACTGAGGTAGGCTGCTGTGAGTTGTAATCTAATCAGTAGAAGTGCGCTGGGGTCTGAATGCGTTCCAGAGGTCAGAGTCTCCTGCGGTAAACACTGTACTTTATGTATTTATTTACAGTCTATGATCGTACTGTAGTTCTTATAATATAGGTGAGATTTGTCAGTCCCTGTAACTGTGGTTTGCTTCTCAAAGAATTTGTAGAACTTGTTCCTGGCTATTGGTTCACCTCGTGTGACTGTGTGTGTGTGTGTGTGTGTGTGTGTGTGTGTGTGTGTGTGTGTGTGTGTGTGTGTGCTTTTTTCCCCCTTTCAAACTCTACCCATAATCCTATTTTTTTCTGATCCTGGGAACCATTCACACACAGCACAGCGCACACACACACAGTATCTGGTCTTGTACTATTTCTCACACACACCACACATCTATAGATATGGACGTGTGTGTGTGTGCACACACACAGACACACACACACACATTTTTTATCCATTTATACGCACTGACAACACACGCACTCTGATGATGCGCGCGCACACACAGCACACACACACACACACACACACACACACACACACACACACACACACACAATCTTGTCTCAGTGGCGGTGCAGCTCCGCGTGGCCTCTACATAATCCAGTGGGGCTGGGCTCAGACCTGACTAATCAATCTGGCATGAATGAGGGGGTTTGTTCCTCAGATTTAATGCTGTGCCGCTGCCGCTGCTGAGCATTCTAAACCTCTCTAAACAAACAGCACACTCTCACATAATCATCCAGACCCAGGAGAGCACGCACACACACACACACACACACACACACACACACACACACACACACACACACACACTCACTCACTCACTCACTCTGTTGACTTGCGCACACACACACACACACACACACACACACACACACACTCACTCACTCACTCTGTTGACTTGCACACACACACACTCACTCACTCACTCTGTTGACTTGCGCACACACACACACACACTCACTCACTCACTCACTCACTCTGTTGACTTGCGCGCACACACACACACACACACACACACACACACACACTCACTCTGTTGACATGCACACACACACACAAAAAAAAGCACACACACACACACAAAAAAAAAAAACAGTCACGATATAGACACAATCACACACGCAATGCATCACACACTCAGTTCCTACACGTGTGGTTCATATACTCTCCATTATGCTTTCTCTCTCTTTCTCAGCCATCCACGTGCACACACACACACACACACACACACACACACACACACACACACACACACACACACACACACACACACACACACACACACACACACACAGAGGGGTATGTACACACACCTAGCAGCACTTTGTGGGCAGATGTGAGCTGCATTCTGATAATAGAGCAGAGAGAGAGAGAGAAAGAGAGAAAGAGAGAGAGAGAGAGAAGGATGGCGTGTGAGATTGAGCCTGACGGAAACTGTGGTGAAGGTGTGGAGTAAAGATATGGAGGGAGATGCAGAAAACGACAAACCAGAGAGAGAGAGTGATGAGAGAGGGAGAGAGAGAGAAAGAGAGTGATGAGAGCGATAGTGATGAGAGAGAGAGAGTGATGAGAGAGAGAGTGATGAGAGAGAGAGAGAGAGAGAGAGAGAGAGAGAGAGAGTGATGAGGCGATTGAAGTGGTAAGCGACCGAGAGAAAGAGAAACAAAAACACACACACACACACACACACACACACACACACGGAGGGACAGAGAGAAGTAAAGGAGTAGAAGATGTAGATGGAAGGAAGGAAGGAAGGAAGGAAGGAAAGAATGTGAGAGATGGAGGGATAGGGAAGGAGAGAGAGATGGAGGGAGAGTGAAGGAATGAGCGTGTGTGTGTGTGTGTGTGTGTGTGTGTGAGCTGATTGAAATAAGAGGAGAAACAATGCGGCGAACTAGTGAGCGATTAGACGAGTGGAAGGGTGGAGAGAGGGAGAGAGTGATGACGTGAGCAGCCTAAAGCTCAGACTTCAGAAACCAACCTGTGGAATAGCCTTTTCTTTCAGAGAGAGAGAGAGAGAGAGAGAGAGAGAGAGAGAGAGAAGGAACATGTGAGTAGAGAGAGAGTGTATGTATGTGTGTGTGTGAGGGGGAGAGAAAGAAGGAGAGTGAGTGAGACGGCATGCTGAGAGAGAGTGAGAGAGACGGTAAGAAAGAGGGGAGCATAGGGATAGAGAAGATGGAGAGAGAGAGAGAGATTGATAGAGAGACACAGACAGATGTGTGGCTGCTGATTGCTGATTTGAAAAGCACACTGGGAGATTGATCTGAGGTGGCCACTGGCATGAAGTCCCACCATCGCTCGCTTAACACACACCGACGTAGGGGGTACCCAGCGCTCCCTGGCACACACACACACACACACACACACACACACACACACACACACACACACAATTCAGACTCTTAGACTCACGGTCGGTCGCACAGCGGTGGTCGTCTGAAGGCAGGCAGCTATGTACTGACGAGCTTGCATTCTAACCACACACTGCTCAGCTAAAGCTGAGGTAAGACCATCTCTCTCTCTCTCTCTCTCTCTCTCTCTCTCTCTCTCTCTCTCTCTCTCTCTCTAACCACTTCAGCTTTCCGGTTTGCATCTGTTTGCTCCTCTGTTCATCGCTTCTATCCTCACGATCTCTCTCTCTTTCTCACTCACTCGCTGTCTATGCTTCAGCAGCTTGTTTCAAATGACGGGTACAAAAATGACAGGCTTTATTTCTAGCAAACTGATTGCTCATCGTGTGTGTGTGTGTGTGTGTGTGTGTGTGTGTGTGTGTGTGCGCGCGCTATGCTATTCAGTGTTTCTGAGTGAGTCTTGTCATGTCATATGTCTTCCTCTCTGTGTGTGTGTGTGTGTGTGTGTGTGTGTGTGTGTGTGTGGTCGTGTTGAAGTGATCGCAAATTCTCTCGGTATTTGAGTAAATTGGAGTCATTATCTTAGATTCAGTTTGGGAGTCGCTGGAGGCATTTGAGGTGTGTGTGTGTGTGTGTGTGTGTGTGTGTGTGTGTGAGTGTGTGTGTGTGTGTGTGTGTGTGTGTGTGTGTGTGTGTGTGTGTGAGCGGTATTCCACTGTTAATCTAGCCTCTGGTCTGTGGGATGGATGAATGCACTATGCCCAAAGGGAGAGAGAGAGAGGGATGATACAGCCTTGATGAAATGAAAGGAAAGAGAGATTTAGCGGTAGGAAAGAAATAGAAACAGAAATAAATATTTGCAGGGGGAAGAGACGAGTGAGACGAGTGCAAAAAGGAGTGGGAGAGATGGAGGAAGAGAAGGAGAACTGGAAGAATGGATAGAGAGAGATGGAGGAAGAGAAGGAGAACTGGAAGAATGGATAGAGAGAGATGGAGGAAGAGAAGGAGAACTGGAAGAATGGAGAGAGAGAGGGGGGAAAGAGGGGGAAACATGGCAATGATACATATGACTGATAATATGTGACCCTGCACAGCGAAATCAGTCGCATTGGCATTTTTTTCAAAATTAAGTTATTGCATTCACGTGAAAGGCAAGAAAATAACCTTTCAAATGATACCACTGTCGATACCATTGGCTAACAAATGACATAGATAGGAGCGTTCAAAGTGTTACAATGTTGCAAGTCAGAAAAATTGAAAAGCGGAGAAAAACAACCCTGAAGTTAATTAGCTTGTTGCAAGGGAGTTATTAGGCTAGCTATTTTGAACATAATGCTATCAGTGAACTCAGCTGAATTAATTCTGCTACTAGTCCAACCAAACCAGTTAAATGATATCAAGCCTACTTATCTAACATGCAACCAAGACAGGGATACCCCTATTTGTGGACTTTACACGAAATATGGATATAACTTGAAGCTCACCGTAAAGGTAAGAGCCAGTGGATGGTTTGGTATTTTGCTATGAAGTGAAGTAGGCTAGGCTACGCAACCATGCAATGTGTGGATGCAGCTGTTAGTATGGAATTTATAGTTGTCATGTCCCTCATCTGAGTGATATCCTTGAAGCAGAAAAATCAGCAGACAGTTAATACTTGGCTTGTGCCGTTTATAGCACTACCGAACGCTTAACAGCTTATTAAACTTCCAGTTATGCCAACTAGCTGCGCCCACTTTAGAACCCGTCTGACTAGCTAGCTTCCAACTCAGTCAGATTCTCCACCCGACGTTAGCTCCATCTAGAGGAATTTTATGGACCCCAACACAATCTGCAAGTGACTTCTAGCCTAGTTTATGAAAATGAAAAAGCCCTTTACATTCAGATAATTATTTTTTCTTATAATCTATGACGAATGTTCACATGCCCTGCTGTAGTTTACTGTACAAACCAATTAGCACTAGAAATCTATGACAGCTAAGTTGGTACGATGCTAAATGGATACACCTTCTCAACAAACACATTTTTAACCCATTTAAGGTATGAAATTCGGCATAAATTAACAACAATCTGAAAGGGTAGACTTTATTCTGTCAAATTATGCTGAAATGTGAAATTCGACTTTTTTGGTGCAAGCATTCCATTTTTAGAATTTTCTCAGAAACGAGGCTTCTGCGAAGCGACTGATTTCGCTGTGCAGAGTCACATATATACACACACACACACACACAGAGATTTGCACACATACATATACACACACACACACACACACACAGATTTGCACACATACACACACACAAATTTACACACATACTGTACACACACGCACATACTGTACACACACACACACACACACAGTCATTCTTGTCTGTGTGAAGTGTTATTATTTTGTTCTTGCTGGGCTTAGCCATGTTGCTACACTAAGCCTGGTTTGTGATGGTGGTAGTGGTGGTGGTTTTGTTTTTGTTTTTGTTGGTTTGTTGTTTGTTTTGTGCGTGTGTTTACTTTTTTATTTTCCCAAAGGTGTAATCTTCTGTAATCTTCTTGGCAGCTTGTGAAAGCATGCTGGGGTGGACAGAGGTCTCATTTTTTCACATCTGTTTTTGGTTTGGTTTTTTTAACCCTCTTTTTTATTTTTATTTTTTTTCTTTCTCTCAGGTTGAACTGCCCCCACACCAGATGAGGGAAGATGTTGGCTATGGACCAAGGCGTGGTGGAAGAATGGCTGTCAGAGTTTAAGGTAATGCACAGTGGACATCTGGAGACACACACACACACACACACACACACACACACACACACACACACACACACACACACCGTACAAAACAACTTGCCCATAAATGGCCTTGTCAAATAGATACAGCTGAGCATTTTGTGTCCCTACCTGTATGCCTGCTGTTCTTCTCTCTATTCGCTCTCTACACTACACTACACTACACACATCACACTACACACACACACACACACACACACACACACACACACACACACACCATATAATATAATAGCCACAGCTGGGTTTGTCAGAGCTGAGCTGAGATTTCTGTCTGGCTCCCTCTTAACATTGAACACACACACATAGCTATAATGTCTGTCTCTCACACCACACACACACACACACACACACACACACACACACACACACACACACACACACACACACACACACACACACACACATCTATCCTGCAGCCCTTCTGTTGAGGAGCAGAGTGGAGGAGAATCAGGAAGACTGATGGCAGCTGATGGATGTGTCGCCTGCTCATCCTCCTGTAGAATCTCAATCAGCTTTCTCACTGGCTCACTCTCCCTCTGTCATTACACACACACACACACACACACACACACACACACACACACACACACACACACAATTGTATACAGCCAAAGGCAATTATTATAACCATACATTTGTGATTGTATACAGCCAAAGGCAATTATTATAACCATAGAATTATATAAACATACATGATATCTACTCTCACACACACACATCTCGCTGCCTCACTCTCCCTGTCAACACACACACACACACACACACACACACACACACACACACACACACACACACACACTGGGGGAGATTGGAGTGTTCTCCTGTTTAACATAAACAGTAGACAAATTCCATGTGCATAGTGACTCACATGCTTATTCTACCTCAGAAAACACACACACACACACACACACACACACACACACACACACACACACACACACACACACACACACACACACACACACACACACACAGGAAACCAAATCTAAACATTCTGCCCTATTTGGTAAGCAGTGATTTCAGTTTTACTGCTCCATGTTGATAGTGCACTCAAGATCTGCTTAGTAATATGGAGAAAAAAAATAAAGCTCAGACAATATTTTTCTACTTACAGATTTACAGTAGATGCCACTACAGACAGTTGTAAGTGTGTAGGATGGTGAAGGATGCAGCATTTAGAAGCACTGTTTTCTGTTTCTGTAGGACTATGGGTAGTACGGATGTAAATTAGTAGTGTAGAGTAGCTCTTTCCTTGGCCACAGTATCTCTCTGAGGGGGGAGTCCTGGTTTAGCATGCATACTGTGCACACATACTGCTGTAAATGCACAGTTTATATGGATGCATCACTAAACACTGAATTGCTTCTCTCATGAATTGCACACATCACTTATATGAACATTAATGCACATCATGTATATGCAAAAGAAAACTGAATCACTTGCACATGCTTGTACCACACTCACACACAGACACACACACACAATGAACACGTACTTCAAATGCACACACTTTCAAATGTAGACACTTGCTTAAAGAACACACACTTGCACAAATGAAATGCAGATACACTCACACATAGAAAGAAACACACACACTCACACCGGCTTACACCAACACACACAAACATATACACACTCACACTCACACTCTCACTCACTCACTCACTCACTCACTCACTCACTCACTCACTCACACACACACACACACACACACACACACACACTCACACACACTCACACACACACACACACACACACACACTCACACACACACATTCACACACACACACACACACACACACACACACACACACACACACACACACACACACACACACACACACACACACTCACAAACTCTTCTCCGGGCTCATGATGGCTGAAGTGTCAGTCATTAGGCTGTTCTCTGGCTCCTCACAGCAGTAGGTGGAATGATGAGTGGGCGCCAGGAGAGCGGAGAGGAGGAGAGGAGAGGAGGAGAGGATGAGGGGAGGAGAGGAGAGGAGAGAGGGATGAGGGGAGGAGAGGAGGAGGGAAGGGGGAGGAGAGGAGGAGAGGAGGGGAGAGAGGGATGAGGGGAGGAGAGGGGGGAGAGGAAAGGAAGAAGACATCAACATGACTATTTAGGGAAGGCTGATAAGAGAGAGGGAGAGAGAGAGAGAGAGAGAGAGAGAGAGAGAGAGAGAGAGAGAGAGAGAGAGAGAAAATGTGGAGGAAAGATGGAAGGAAGGTTTTCCATTT
>JAODXP020000029.1:23219858-23252358 GCA_027497455.2 Sardinella longiceps
GCACCACACCACACGTCCAAAACCTGCCTGACCTGCTTAAAGATTACAGATCACACTGAAAAGAATGAATACAGTTTGTACAGTTAGTTTGTCACTCTGTCATGGGACTGGATGAAGGAATGTCAAAAATGCCCATTGTAAAATGTTTCAAATGGCTTTTATGCCTTTTTATTGTTCCCTGTCCTTGTCAAGGGTGTGAGAGAAACTAAAACCTTCATAAAATGAAAGGAGAATTTGAAAATGCATTAGCATTTTGCTATGTACTGTACAGTCATTTTTCCCACAGAAGCTGCATTGTATCCAAACATTAGGTCACCGTTAAATACAAACTAAAAAGCAAAACAAAAGCTTGTTTTGACTGCACCTTATATTAACCTCCTATATAAGCTGCAGTTTGCTATCGAATCACAATTAGGTTATGATTTTGTGAGGAGGCAAAAAAAAAAAGAAATATATTCCCATGTGTAGCCTATTCCCATGTGGTTAACGTCACATATGAAGAATCTTTGCAAAGTCAATGTACCAATCTCTGTCTATAAGCAGAAAAGTACGGCATTGCTATATGATCTTTGTAGTCTTTTGTGTTGGTATTATTTGACAGCATATAACTTCACCTACAAAGAGGAGTTTGGATGTTTTGTAGGACAGCTTTTAAAATCCACCCATCAAACCAGTTCAAACAAAGCTTTGCGTGCCTACTTCTTATTTTAAACTGCTACCATTTGACTGTATTGGTCCAGAAAAAGCAAGCAGACTAGAGGGTTTATAAAATAGGCACTAAAAATAGCCGAGTGGTTTTAAAAAAAGACGGAAGGCGGAAATGATTAGTTGGGTGAAAGGTAGTGGAAATGAAGCAGAATCTAGAGGCAAACTGAGAAATGGAACGAGAGGGAGAGGCGGCTTCGGAAAGCTTGAGAAATAAGATGGATTTGCTCGACTTGAACACACTGTCAAATACAAAACTCACAGTGACTTAAGGCAGGATTGAAAAGCTATAGTCTGAATACAGTTACATAATACAATTGCATATTGTTTACAAACGGCATCCTAGAATTGTGATGCAGCAACTCTTATGTTAAGTTTCGTTAATATAATAAAGCGAAATTTATAAAGCGAAGGGAGTTTTTCCTTGTCCCTGTTTCTCATGGATGCTTCCCGTACTGTGAATTGAATTGAATATACCACAGATGTTTTCACTATTTGCATGCATTGGTAATTTTTTTGTCTTCCCACCAATTTGTGTCTGCACACATAGCAGGAACAGATTACACTGAACCCCAAAGCTTGAGTGAGTCACTTTCCCATCAGTTTTTAAGTGGTGGCTCTTGGAGTACTCCCAACCAGAGCCCTGTTTACTCGCTTCTGTTTACTCGTTCTTCAAACTCGGCCAGTTTGAAGGGTTCTGGCGTACATTTCCCAAAAGCATAGTTGCTAACTAGTTAGCAACTTGGTTAGTTGTCAATGGGAAATCGCATTGCAACCAACAAAGTTGCTAACTTAGTTAGCAATGATGCTTTTGGGAAACAGACCCCTGGTTGGAAGTGCTCAAGGCTATTGCTTTAATTGTGCTCATACTGAGAGAATAAGAGTATCGAGCAGTCTGAGACCAATGTGTTAGCTCAGCTCGGCTGGCGTTTGAGTCCTGCCCACCCTCCTCCTCACCCCCCCCGACGGGCGTCTGCCTCCTGTCTCAGTGGGTGACTGAGGGGCAGCCGGCCTAATGGGGCAGAGAAGAGCTCGTCCACAATGGAGACACGTCACTAGTCCGGACAGTGCCTTAAAGGCAGGACGACACACACACACACACACACACACACACTGAAACATTGGCACTCTCTCAGAAAAGCATTTGATTTTGATTTCAGCATGGAATACTAATCGCCTTTTAGTCCCTCAAAAAAAAAAAAAAGCACAACCTTAAAAAAAAAACACTATAAAAATTAAAAATTGCTTTTTAATATTTGTCCCTCGTTCGACTGTCTGTCTGTCTTTCCTCTGGCTCAACACCTGTCTGTCGCCGTGGCATTCGCATCCCATCCCATCCTGCAGGGTCTGCATCTGCGGGTATCCACGGCAACAGCTGCGGCGGTACAAAGGCATTAACACGCGGATGATGGTGACCTCCGAATTCCTGGTGCAGCTCATCACAGGCATCCATTTTGCCCTGTGAGTGACCTTTTGACCTATGACCTTTCAGTACTTCCAGTCACTAGTTACTAGTATTTTTCCTGCTGTTGTACTTCTTGTTCTGGGTTGACCAACAATCTTTTAAAAATGAGCTGTAAGCTGGTGCATGGCCACACTTAGGGCGGTATTCTCCCGGGTGCTTAAGCTCCAAAAAAGTGCTTAAAGGTATAATCCGGAGTGAATCAACACGTAGCCCTGCTGTTTTATACTCCTATGCGCTACTGAAAGCCACTTCGGTTATTTATTTTGTGCATCATAGACCGAGTTTGCGAAACGGCAGCTAACACTAACTGAATGAGGCATATCAAAAACTAAACCTAATCGATTTCCTTTCGTTTTGAAATGCCCCATTCTGTTACAGTTAGCTGCCGTTTCGCTATCTCAGTCTGCGGTATGTGAAATCCAGTGATTTGAGGTGGCTATCAATATCGCTTGGCACTATAAAACAGTAGGGCTATGTGTTGATTCACGCCGGATTTTTCATTTAAGGTTTCAGCCTGCACTAAGCACTTTTTTGGACTTATGCACCGGGGAGAATACTGCCTATAATGATTAGGGAGCTGAAGGGGTTGCTGGGAATATTGTTATAGGGATAGTTTAGAATAATCCAGGGGAAATCAACCCATAGTCTTGTTGGTCAAAGTCACCATACACTACCGATAGGAAGAAAAGTGCAATGACAATTTAATTATTCTGTTCTGTGTCTTGTATTTAACAGGGGGTCCTTTTCACATGACTGTATTCATTGTCTCTGAGTGGATGCAAGAAAAACTGATGTTTGTTGTGTTGATATTTGGTTCCTCTGCTCCCCTCTTCTGCAGGTATAATGGAGAGTCAGACCTGGGATCCAAAGCGCTGGATGACGTGCTATACCGAGCCCAGCTAGAACTTTATCCAGAGGCTCTGCTGGTCAGTGTCTCTCTCTCTCTCTCTCTCTCTCTCTCTCTCTCTCTCTCTCTCTCTCTCTCTCTCTCTCTCTCTCTCTCTCTCTCTCTCTCTCTCTCTCTCTCTCTCGCTCTCTCGCTCTCTCTCTCTCTCTCTCTCTCTGTTCACGTCTTTACATTAGTGTCAAAGTGTGTGTATGAGACAGTGCTTAAAAGACGGTGCTGCCTGGAAGGAAACACTATCAAACATCCGTAATCCAGGCCAATCTCTCCCATCCTCTCTTCCCACTCATCTCCCATTGACTCTTAAAAGCGGTGTAACATATAATCTGTAATCTGTGAGCCGCTATGATATTTACAATCCTACAATCGGCTGCGGCTGACGCATTGCAGAGGAGGTGCGAGCCGTCGCCTCTCACAAAGCCAGAAAGTCTTCCCCGTCGGCACAAGACGAGGAAGTGTGTGGCGGGCGAGATGGCTTCTTGCCGTCAGTTGTGTTTGAAGTGATAAGAGATAGGATAGGCGTAGGATGGGTTCGGTCTTTATCTATGTGGGGAAGCCATTGTCCTTGCTCTCACTGGCAGATAGCTCAGCTCAACACAGCCTGTGATTTGAATGGAACTTAAAGGCAGGCGTGAGTCATTGCTCGGCCTATTTTTTGCTCACTAATTAAAGTGGGCTTTTTTTGCGATTCACGCTTGCTTCTCGTCGTTTGCTCTCTTCTCTTCTCTTCTCTTCTCCTCTCCTCTCCTCTCCTCTCTCTGCTCGGTTGTTTTTTTCTTTCTTTTTTTCCTGGTTGTGGTACCGTCTCCTCCCTTGCTCTCTTTGTTCTCTTTCTTTCTTCACTCTCTCTCTCCATCTTTGTTTTCCTCTCTTGCGTTCTTCTCATCACCTAATCACTCTGTATCCCTCTTTCTTGTCTTCTGTTTTGAGTTTAACTCGCCTGCTTCCTTCCACCCCCACCCCCTCTTCTTGGAGCATGGAGTATATCTATGTATAGACCCTTTTTGAAGCTACAGTACGTCACAATTCCATGAGTTCAGTTGAGATTTGGAGGCATAACATCGTCTGTTCTGGTAGACATGCCTGTAAATTTGACAACTTTCCTCATCTTAGAAAATAGCTTGTTCATCATAATATAACGCAAGAATCAATTTTATTACACAATATGATTAACAAAACAACAAAATATATGTCCACCAACATGATTGAATGAGTACCCAAAGTTCAGAGACTGAAAGTAGTACAGAAAGCCTCCAGAAGCTATTAGAAGAACCAATACAAAAGTGGCCGTTTTCAGCGCTGTCTTTTAATGCTTTCTCAACAACTAATCTTACATTTTATAATTTTGGCGTAATCTATCAGATGCACCAGCCTTCCAAGCATGCTTCCTCGAGTTTGAGAAAAGCTCATTGTGTGATTGGGCTGTGTCCTCAAACTGCACTGTGACTATTATTAATTCAAATAATGAGCGTTTCTCAAAGTCGAGGAAGCATGGTTGGAAGCCTGCTTTTCGAGCTTTCCACGTCATTGTCAGTCGCCAAGTACTGTTCCAAAGTCAAGCATCCTTCTAAATTCTAGCGAGGACAGAGGCATTTGTTCATAGATTTTTCAAGGATGCACTGATGGAGCCTCGTTTTTGAAGTGTATGGCTTCCAAGGCTAGTGTGCTACCTAGGAAGCATGATAGACTTTGAGAAACACTCATTATCCAACTACAGGAGCTACTTACTTCCTCCTCCTCAGGTGGGCAATGCCATCAAGTCGTCCATGCAGTGTTCGGCGCCCAAGTCCAGCAAGGAGGGCACCCGCAGTATCCAGGTGGAGATCACGCCCACTGCACCTCGCATCTCCCGCAACGCCGTCACCAGCCTCTCCATCCGCGGACACCGCTGGAAGAGACACGGTAAGTGTGTGTGTGTGTGTGTGTGTGTGTGTGTGTGTGTGTGCAAGGGAGAATGGGGCGCTATTCTCTTCCACAGCAGTCCATCAAGGACCTCCTCCAGATGAAGTCTCTACCCACACACACACTACTCCATTTAACTCCATTAACAATCTGCTTGGGGTTGGTTCCCTCTCAGGAGAAGCAGTTGGAAGTCTTGTTCCTCAGAGTTGGTGGGCAATCTCTCTTGGATCTCCAGTAGAGAAGAACAACTACTAACAACAACTATTGCCCACCGGAAGTCTCCTCAGGGTGTCCAACTACTAACCTTGTTGCCCACTGGAAGTCTCCTCAGGGTCCCATGAGAGAGACCATATATTTGGTTGTGTAGCTCTAGTATCTGGATTTTACTTGACTTTGCCATGTTAGATGGTCCGTAGCATATATGAAAGATTTTTATTTTATTTTTTTTTCTAATTTGAGAGTTATGAGGTAAGACCTCCTCATCAGTTCTCCTCCAGGTCCTCCCTTTCATTCATTCATTCATTCATTCATTCATTCAATCATTCATTCATACATTCATCCCTTCATCAATTCCTGGCCAATCAAGTTATCCTCCTGATTGCCACTCGGCCGAGCAGAAAATGGACACCCTGCATTCCAGAGCCCACTTCATTTGTTTTTGTTTTTGTCTTTTTTTTCTCTCTCTCTCAACAAGAGATCTCATCCATGGCCTATTAAAACTGTCAGCCTTCGGTTGTCATGGTTGCATCACCCCCCCCACACACACACACACACACACACACACACACACACACACACACACACATCCCTTCCTGTCTTGTGCTGCTGCTGCTGCTGAAACCAGTAATTGAAGCGATAATTACAGTTTTGAGCCTGACCTTTTCACATGCCTACCCCTTGATTTAATTAATGAAGGCCTAAAAGAAGGCACCAAATACACGTCAGATGAATTTTTTAAAGCACTTTGTGAAGACTAATGAGCTCTTTAATGCAATTTAGAAAAGATTTGTGTGCAACTGCATGGGCATTTTTGGCTAATAACCATATACAGTGTATGTTGAACATTCACTGGCTAATAATTACTTGGGATGTAACGGTACACATTATTTTTAGAGAACAAAGCAATACCTCCCCTACAGGTTAATAAGCAGGCATGAATTACAGGTTAATGAAATATTCATTTGTTTTTTTAATATCTTTCAAAACTTCCATCATGCAGCAGATATTCACAAATTCACAGTGTGCACTGAAATGAGAGCTTGGATGAAAATCAGTGAAAATGAAAACAGGGATAGGAAAGGCAGTGCAGTATTTGACAACAGCTATGACCAAATCTCTAAGATTTTGGTGCAAAATGAAGACCATTTACACAAACAAACTACATGTATATCCCAAGCGTGTTGTGGCTTCTAACTAATGCATGTGTCTAAGGCAGTTTCTAACAGTATGAGTCAGGTGTTTAAAATCCTATAACCCACATCCCCAATTGTGCGGTATGCTGAAGAAGCAGAGGAACACTGTTGTTTTACAGTGAGACTGTAATATTGATTCTGTGTCGGATCTGTTTAAAACCTCTTCAGATTAACTTGAACATAGACTTATATTACTATGTGGGGTATCTACTAGCCCAAGTTATTTGTTATATTTTTTTATAATTATATAGACACCCTCACAGGTATCTAAAAAAGAAGTATAGACCTACAGACTTTGCAAAGTCCTTCAAGCCCCCTTTAAAAACAAAACCCTGTGGTTACTGTCAGGGCGTAACCATCATTCATACCAAAGCATTGTGCCATTGCAATAATGAAGTTGTCCTCAGACTTTCATTTTCCTTCAATCATTATTACCGTCATTCACATCGCTCATCTGATTGGTTGTTTTATATTGCTATATCTGTTGCTATTTTTACATGTTTCATATTTATGCTTAAGTTATGTTGCCTTTTACATACATTATATATTTGTTACTTTTATGTTGCTTTTTGTGTGTTAAGTTGAATTATCATTTCTATTTTGCCATTGTTGTGTATTCATGCATGTGTTTATGTCTTCTGTCTTTTTCTCTGTGTGTGTGTTTGTGTGCATGGCTATGTGTACTTGTGTGTGTGTGTGTGTGTGTGTGTGTGTGTGTGTGTGACTGTGTCTGTGTGCATGGCTATGTGTGCTTGTGTTTGTTTATGTGGTGTGTGTGTGTGTGTGTGTGTGTGTGTGGGTCTGTGTGTGTGTGTGTGTGTGTGTGGGCATGTTTGTGTATGTCTGTGTGTCTATGTGTGTGTGTGCATGCCCGTGTGTGTCTCCACTCTCTCACCCTCCTCCATCCAGAAGCGGAGGAGAACAATGTAGACGGCGGGGCGGACTTGAGTCCAGCGGGGCCCATCCCTGAGATCAGCATCACGGGGGTAGGGGGCGAGCGTGTGGGGGTGGCCAACGGCGAGGCGCTGCGGAGCCGCTCTGAGGGGGAGGCACTGGGGGGCACGACCGAGGTGGGGGTCGACCCTAGAGGTCAACCCGAGGTCAGGCGGCAGAAGTCTGTGCGGAGGCACCTGGAGGACGGGGCGACGCCCTCGGGGAGGGTCCATTTCTAAGGGGGGGCCCCAATCAGTCCCCCCCCCCCCATGGCCCCTCCCCCAGCCCAGCGTAGCCCAGCCCTCTCTTCCTGCCAGTATGTGTGTCTCCACCCCCCTCTTGCCTACCTCCGCACAGCCTGCCACAGGCAAGCACTACCCCCGCCCCTCTCCCCTCGGAAAGCCCAGAGGTACAGTGTGTGTTGGGAAGGAGAAGTTAAATGGGGTGGGGGGCAATCTCTTCTAGGACAATCTCTTCTACCTCAGCACCGCTTCTTATCTCTTATATCACATCTTTTTTTCTCTCCCTTCTACTGGGTGGGCAGGGTCACAGCAGAGCACTCCTGGATTCACCTGCTTCTGGAAAAGTTCTGTCTTGTCATCATGCTACTATTTTAATCCATTTTCTTTCTTGTCGATACAGTTTTTATTCAATCACAGTTCCACTTGACGATCAGTTGACGAAACAACTGGAACTGGAACGTTTTCTACAGATGTAGGCGATTCGCCCGTTAATATAAGTGTTTGTGATTGAGTAAGCTTCCGCATAGTTTAGGCTTGTAAATTTGCGAGCTCTTACGCTGAATTCCTGTCTCAGTGTAAAATTATGCCATGCCGTCTCTGCTAGGCCATGCTTGAATAACAAACATAATTGGCGTATTGGCTGAACAATAAAAGTTACTTTAGCAAATATTGTAGAACGGCATTACTAGTATTTTGTGGTAACGCTGACTGTTGAAACTGTTCGGAGTCCAGGTGTGCTTGGATGTGCCTTGTGGGTGCTTTCAGGGCCCATGTCCTTGGGGGAAACTATTCCAACTAATATTCCGCTGTATTTCCTTTCTAACTTGCTCCCCTTTTAATGTCATTTCCGCATTTTCCGTCCTTGGTTTCCGCCAAAAGCTGCTTTTTAATTGCCATGCACTCGAACTTCACAGCCTGCTAAGCACCTCAGACATATCTTTGTGCTATATAAGCTTTATCCTCCGCTCTTCTCTCTCTCTCTCTCTCTCTCTCTCTCTCTCTCTCTCTCTCTCTCTCTCTCTCTCTCTCTCTCTCTCTCTCTCTCTCGCGCTTTCTCATGGAAAACTAACACCCTTACATAACTCAGGTCGTTGTTAAAGAGCTCTGTCCTTTCCATTATGTTCCTTTCAGCCTCCCTCAATTGCAGAGTTCTGCTCGAACTCGCCTTCCGCCATTAACACGTAACTACTGGGTTGCCCTTTGGAACAGGCCTCTCTGGCTGCGCTGATTGCTTCAACGGGCACATCGGCAGTTCTCCATTTGGCTCATTGTTGTGCTTAATTGGATGGTCTTCCCATTCCGAATTTACCACCTCAAAACTCTTATTAATCCAGGTGAAAGGTGACAATCCTGCTCGGAAATATCTGAAAACTTTATTAAAACTTCTTAGTCCTGAGCCACTGGCTGCAAAGAACTGTCAATCAGCCCGAACTGACACTGCTTCTAGTAACACCTCTCAGTTTAAAATGCTTCTGCTGATTGTGGCTAAGATCTAATGCTTCCTGTCTGTGGCTTAGGATTATTGTGCTTTTGGTAATGTGGCTGAGATACAGCTGTACCACAGGCTCCGATCTCCTTCCTCTCCTCCCTAATGTCATGTGATTCCCTTTCTTACCTGTAGGGGGCAACAGAGTTTCTCATATATTCCTGGCATATTCCTTTGGGATGTTTTAATAGGCTATTATTTTAGCCATTTACATTGAATGCTGAATGTGTGTGAATGTAATACTGAAGGTAACATGATAGACCAGGTCTTGGGAGGTTTATGACCGAGAGGGTTGAAGAGGTGCTGTATTGATCTTTGTTCATGGACTGCATAATATATAAAGACATCCAGTGTTTGTTTTTATTTTTACCTGAACTTTAACATTAAAACTTGTAAAACGTATATCAACTCTTGATGTAAGATAGTCTAGGTATTATTATTATTATTATTATTAGTAGTAGTAGTAGTATTAAATTAGAGTCCTAATATTAATTCATTCTGTTCCAAGATTTGTTGAGGCTATTAGGAAACTGATAGGAATCTTTGTGAGCCATCACTTAGAACCTACTAACTGTCTCTCCCACCCACCCATCCTTCCTTCTGCACCCTCAGACGCAGTGGATCTGGGTTCCCCGGATGAGCTGATGGAGATTGCCGAGGAGGACGAGGGCTTCTGTCTGCGTGCGGCAGCTGAAGGAGGTGGTGGTGGCGGCGGCTGCGGAGGAGGGGGAGGGGTTGGGGGCGGCCCCCCCACCGTGGTGATCAGCAACAGCTGTGGCGCCACAAGTCCCGCGCCGACGGCGTCTGGCAAAGCGGCGGCGGCCAGGAGGCGTCTTCTGGGGAGCAAATCCAAAGACAAGGAGAAGGAGAAAGAAAAAGAGAGGGAGAGGGAGGGGGGGTTAGCGGCCCCCGATCCTCGGAAGCTGGGGGGGGGCTCCGTGGGGCGGGCCATGAGCCAGGAGAACGCGGAGCAGCTGTCACTCAAACGCCTGACGCTCACGTCCAGCCAATCGGTGCCCAAGTCCACCACGCTGAGCCTGTCGCGCACGGCCAGCGCCGTCTTCTCGCGCTCTTTCGAGCAAGTGAGCAACGCGCTCGCCATCGCCACTGGCGGGCAGGGGCACCGCGCCCCCAGCCCCACGCCCGGCTCCGGCTCTAACCACACCCCCGACATCAACCGCTACTCGGCCTGCAGCCTGCAGGAGGAGGGGCTGGGCTACATGGTGGGCGGCGGCATCGAGCCCCGTCTAAGTCCCGCCCCCCACCACAAGCAGCCGTCCCCGAGCATCAGCGTGCACCTGGCCCCCGACCTGTGAACTTTTGACCTGTGATGTCTGTCAGTCACGCAGGGATGTGTCCACACACACACACACACACACGCACTCAAAAACACCAACAACACACACTCTTGTCCTCGCCGCCATTTTCTCCAACATAACACTCCACCAGTCAGAGTTTCCTCCACCCCAGTTTAAAGTTCTGCACTTAACAGCCCCTCCCCCCTACACACACACACACACACACACACAGACACATATATATATACACACACACACACAAGTAAAACCCTTTCTAGTTGCTCTAGGAAAGAGAGGGCAAAGGGGGGAAAGCTGCACTGTCTTCTGCCCCCTTGTGGCAAACGGCCATACCTGTGGCACCTTAGAGAGAGTTCTCGGTTTTTAATCGTTCTTGATTTCGTCGATGGGGTGTGAATCACTAAAACTGTTTTAAAAAAAAAACAAACAAAGTATTTTTCAAATTAATTATTTTCTAAAGAATCCCCTTGTCAGGCATTGTATCTGTATTTCTTTCCTCTTTTTTCATTGATGTTGTAAATGGATTGGTATCCATGATTTCTTAATGGTGTCCCCATTAACTGGTTAGGTATTGTGGACTGTGCGCCAGGCTGTAATTTCTAAAAGTGTCATTTTGTCTTTGTATGTGCGTGTGTGTGTGCGTGTGTGTGTGTGTGTGTGAGGGTGATTCTGTGTTTGGGTGTGCATGCATGTGATGTTGCCATAGGTTTACATGTTCGGAAGCTGAGGAATATTCCAAATCCGTGGTTTAGTGTGTAATCCAGAGTACATTAACTTGGAGTACATCGTAAACTCTCCTCAAAAAAAGAGGCCTGTGGCCTTTTAGGAGGTTTACACATGGAGTTAAATTATTTGGTGTCGTCAGTAAACTATTCGACTTGGAATAGCCCCCAGAGAGTTAGCTTTGCTGGGCAAAATTACTTTTTTTTTTTTTTCTTCTTCTTCTTCTTCTTTAAAAGATTGCTTCAGAAAAGCACAGTAGCGGTAAATGATTGCACAGCACAGCATATTTTAATCAAGCAATGGGTAATGGGTTGTAGAAAATGACCCATCTTGCACTACTAGGCTTAATCCTTAAGCCGGCACTATGTGTTTACCTGACTCCGACTCCTACCCCTACCCCAAAACCCTTGCCATTTTTACCACTCTTATTGGCCATTTCTGTTGGGACAAATACACCAAATTAACCCCTAAGTATATAAAACAAAGTTCAAACGGCTTTGTTTACACACTGTTCTCTTGATAACAAAGAAGCAATACAATATCTTAATTTTCATCCAATGAGGACCTGTGATAGCTCTCTGCTGTGCTCTGATTGGTGGGCTATGCTCTGATAGTCACGCAGAGAGAAAGAGAGGGCAATGCATAACTCCCTTTTTCTAATTTATGCTGTACGAAAACTGTGGTATTGAGAGAGAGGGAGAGGAAGGCTCCATTGCAGTATTAATATTAAAGAAAAATCAAAGCACATGTTTTTTTTTTTAATAGATTTTTATTGTCTTCTCCAAGAACAAGTTCAACTTCAAACCAGCATGGTAAAGGTTGGAGAGGGGAGTGATGACTTGACTTGAGTGTGTCACCCCTTGCAAACTTTCCTCCCGTCCTCGGCATATTATTCTGTTGGCACGCCCATCTTCAAGTGATTGTGGTCGTATTATGTTACTGTCTACATATGATTGGGCTGTGTGTGTGTATGTGTGTTTGTTTGGGTATTGGGTATACTGTATGTGTGTGTGTGTGCGTGTGTGTGTGTGTGTGTGTGTGCTATTATTATTTAATGGGTAAATTGGACAAAACACTGTGGTACTGTATAATTTTCATGAAATGGGAAAACAAATAGCTTGATTTTGATTATTGGTTAGCTTGGTCTCCATGCAATATGTATTTGGTTAGTACAGGGGTGTTTTTTAATTCACAATGTGGAAATGTAACAATCAACAACTTTTTTTTTTGTTTACAGAAATGTGGGAAATGCTCTTGTGAATTGTACATATTATTGTACTAAAGTTTTTTTTTCTGTTCTTTTTTGCCTTTTGTCTGAAAGTAACTCAATGATGGAGCTTCTCTGATAATAATAAAAAAAAAGTGTTTATATTTCTCTCTGTCTCCATGGCCTTGTTCCTTTGGATGGTGGGATTTCTGGAGTTTTGATGAAATTAATAACTTAATTTTAAAATGAATGAAGTTACTCCATGAATGTCCTGATGGCCTGATTTTTGTTTACTATTTACAAGGTTGGTATACTATGTGTCGACTAAAAAGTTTGGTCAAGTTTTAGTAAGTATTTACTTACTAAAGTAGTTACACACCTGTGTGTGTTGAATTCACATAATTTCTACCAGTATTTAATGTAAACAAATTAGGACTTTGACCTCATAATTTAATATGAAATGGAAGTTTGGTACAAATTAATAGCTCCTCATAATTAAGAAGACTTGGATGTTAGCTAAAAGTGTTTTGACCTCCTTGTGCCACATCTGGATCCTTTCTCTCTCCACACAGACAATCATGAGTGTCTCCAAGTTATTACTTATTTACCAGCCTCATTGAATAATTCACAAGAAGACATTCACACTGCGCCTGCTGGTCTGGCCAAGATAACTTGAACTCTGATAAGGAGATTTGCTTATTTGTCAACAAACCTACGAGCGTTTGGGTGCATTCAACAGACTCATCAGAGAATATAATCAAATAGAATTTAACTGGGATTGTGAGTACATCAGTTGTGATACATAGATGGCGCCAGACTGCTGTTTTTCCTCATCTCTGGTTTTTCTCAGAGCCGATTTTCCCACAAAGTGCGACAGTGTCGTAAAATAATGCAAGGCACTTTACGGCCACGCTTTGTAGCAACTTCCTCCTCCCGAAGACCTTCAAGAATTTCATTCCGCTGGTGGGTGAGAAGATCTTTAACAAAATGGTCCAGCTAAGTAAAGAAGCCAAACAGCGACTCCAGCAAGTCTTCCAGTGTGGACAGTTTGTTGTCCGATGGGGTTTCATCCCTACTGTTCTATATTTGGGTCAGTATGATTGTTATTTATCAACAGTGCTAAGCACCTAAGCTAGCTTCAGTTAGCTAGTTAACATTAGATCATAGTAGTGTTCTCCAGCTCTCACTACGAGCTAACGATAGTATTCTTTCAAATATTTGATAAGGTTAAATTGAAAGATAAACAGAGGTAACGTTAAGGTAACGGCTTAATAAGGCTATGTATAGCTAACACCCATTCAAACAATATGTTCGCTAACAGCTACCCCACGATGGCCATACTATTAGATAAGCATGTTGAGCTGTCAAGCCATGGTGGTCGTTGAGAGCCACCACTTTTGTCCCATGCAAAAAATTGAATTAGTGTCGAGGATATCCGGTGCCTTTTACACTCGTTTGGTGCCTTCATGTTAGGGGTTTTAGAGGAGGATGCAGGGTTGTCAGGAGGGAAGTTGTATTTTCACGCGGTTTCCCCTTTTGTGAATATTTTCGTCATGCGGGTACGCTAACTTAGTTGGGAGTGAGTTTCATCTTGGGGTCTAGTTGTAGCGTTAAGACAGTCCTCCTTATATGACTTAGAATATGACTGTAATGGAATTCACACTGCGCTACTGCCAAAAAATATTGCGACGTGACCTGGTTGACCTCCATCCCATAGCAAATACCGGATTTTCGGGTCTCCGTACTTCCTGACATCGCGACGTCATTGGACTTGTCATGTACAGGGTATGCCCCTAGCCCACTAACCACACTCTTCCGCCGCACAAACTCCGTCAGAGTCTTTAAATAGTTAATTTTTTGTGTAATTCCGGAACTTCTGTGCATGGCTGTCTGAGCGATAAAGCGCTTGCTCAAGACTATCCTTGGAACTGACTTGGACCAGGACTGTCCTGATGTTTCTAGCAGTTATTACTTGGATAACTTAGAAGTCTAAATAGTTCTGGGCTTCTAATTGATGATGAGGTGATGAGGTTTTATGCAGTATCTTGTAAAATATTTGTAAAATGTTACTTTACATTCATGAATTGATGTAGGAGAGACTGTCCTTAGCAACAGGTGTTAAAACCAATGTCTTGACTCACTGTGGTCAGAAAATATTCTGTGGCACTTTACCACAATAGGACCTTCCCCACTGCCCTAGTTAAATTAACTTCACTCATGTAATTTGGCCCTCACTCTCCACCTCAAGATGATATGATGTGAGTAGGCGAAAGCGACATATTGGTGGTGGATTCTGAGTTACCCCTTTTACACTGTAAAGCGTTTGGAGGGCCTCCAAAAGAACTTAATGTGGCATATTGTTTTTTTGTAAACAATCAAAAGCAAAAATCACAAAAAATCATTTAAAAATCTTTAATTTGGCCACATCAAAGATACATGCAGTTAGCCCGTCTATCACCAAACTAAATAATCAAATGATATTTAGTCTGGAGACCCAGCAATACATTTTCTTGTAGAGGACGTGCCATTTAAGATTCTCCGGAGCCGTTTATTGGGCGCCATGAATGTCTTATCATGGCATATATACATAGCTCAGAGCCACCAGGTGATGTAAAATGAAATCGAGCGCTGTGCTAGTCTCTTTTTTGTGTTCTGTGATTGGATGCCTAAAGCAGGGGAGAAAATGGGCCTTGGTCACCATGCTGCTCTGCAGAGTATGGAATGTGCAAAGGAGCATGGGTACTCCCAGGCCAACACACACACACACAGACAAAGGAGCATGGGTACTCCCAGGCCAACACACACACACACAGAGACAAAGGAGCATGGGTACTCCCAGGCCAACATTTTTATAGTTTTACTAAGGATGTACGGAATCCTAATTTTTCAGAGTTCGGCCGAATACCGAATCCTCTTTCTGAGATTCGACCAGAAATGCCACCCCATCACACCATCTCACTACCCTTTGGGTTACCAGAGTTTTTAATATGCAGGCGGAACATACATGAATGTACACTACTGTATGTTTGATTAGTATCACTTTTTGTGGCTGCAATGATCTAGATTGAAAACGGTTTGGTCATGCAGTAAGCCAGAAAAAGGAACACGGCCAAGACAAGACCGCATATTTGCTAGCGTTGCCAGGGCCGTGGATAGGGGACACCCCTGATGCCTTTTAATCTCAAGCAGTCCCCTGTGTTGTATTGATATATTTGGATATGGCTTGCATAGAGAAACTTGCAGAGTTGCAAAAACTTGAGGGAAACTCCTAAGCAGTACTCCTATTTAGGCCCTGTATGGTCACAGGCAAATCTTGACAGGGCCTTTGCATTTCCTTATATTTGAATGCGGGATACAGTACATTCAACACATTTTACCTTTCTGCTTGCCATCTTTAACCTCATTCATGTCAGATGATTTGTAGTTGCAAGCAGGCCACTCCATCTCAATTTGCTCCGTAAGAGATTTGTTTCAGAAGACTCGACGTCATCAAAAAATCTTGCATATGATTGGACAAATCTCTTGTCTGTCATCTTACTTCAACCACTCACATCGAAACCTACCCGTTGCATTCTGTGATTCAACAAATATAAATGCCAGTATCTGCGGCATAATTGCCACAATAATCAATTTAACTTTCATAATATAGATGTCTCTTTCATATATAACTGTTAGCTGTGTTTTGTAAGTTTGCAAGAGATGAGCTACGTCAAAAATCCTGTTCGGCAGTTCCTACGGTCTCCTGGTTGGTCCGTCCATTAGCCTAAATCTTAGTATTGAAATCCTTTTCAATGGACACGACATCAGATGCTTGCGCGCTGCATCTGATGTGAATGAGGTTATGCCATTTTAGCACCTTTTTTTACAGATTATTACAAGATAATTTAACATAGCATAGCGTGACAAGCCATACTCTAACATCAAAATGTAAATGGAGGGGGGGGGGGGTACTTTCTATCTGCAGTCTGTAAATGTGTTGGAGAATATGTACAGTCCATTCATTGTGCTGCACATCACTAGGACACACTTGAGTTGTCAGTGCATCTCCAGTCTTGATGCAGTTTGTTTGGAGTGTTGCAGGCTTGAACCCAAACTGCTTCCAGTGAGCAGGTTAGCCCCTTGCATGGGCACTGCAGTCTCTGCCACCAGTGTGTTATGAATGGGTGAATGTGAGGCAGACACTGTATAGGAGTGGAAAATTATTATTATTATAAATTATTATCAAGTATAATTACTTTTAGTGAATCTACATCCATCTTAATATGTGCTGTTTTTCGGTGACGTTGGTTTGTGTGTTTAGATGCGGTTCCACAGAAACCGAGTGTGTTGCGTGCTTCCTAAAACGTCTGCTCAAAGGTGTGAGTTTCATATTCACACCTGCTCGAGTCGGGCGTGTGTGCATTTTACCCTGAGCCCTTATGGCCTAAAACCCCAGATAAACAGCTCCTCATTTGCAATGAAGTTTATGATCTTTACAAGAAAAGGTAAATGTGAATCCCCTTCAGTCTTCACATTAAGAATTGTAGATGGCCATTCATCCTTGAACACTCTCTATTTTTTCTCTCTCTCTCTCTCTCTCTCTCTCTCTCTCGGTATGTGGGGTTCACACACCAGACTGCAGTGGGTTTCACTAGAATGATACCTTGACCTTCATGTGGAAACACTCATACTGCTCTCTAGCCTAATACTTAAGTCACAGAGGCAGTTATTCGGTGCTTTCTTTGGAAGTTTTCATGAGCCGTCCCTTTCAGGGAAATGGTGGAAAAGGTGTGTGTGTGTGTGTGTGTGTGTGTGTGTGTGTGTGTGTGTGTGTGTGTGCGCCTGTTATTAACAACATAAGTGGAAAAATTTAAGTTTGCCGTAGGCATGCATCGAAGTTGAGGCTTGGTGGACAAATGAGCCGGCCAGTGGCTGTACACACCAGAGAGGAAGTCATCGAGGAAATGCCCACGCCTTTGTCCTGACCGCCACGTGGGATAAATTCCGAGTATGAGGCCTCCCTGCAGCGGAGCTATTGCTAATGGGATGGACAAAGTGGCACAGCCTGATTGCTAAATCCAATGGTCTTGACACATCAGCACAATGGTAATGTGCTAGCGTCTAGTTGACCTGGTGTGGAAAAGCTTCTATGTGAAGGCTAGATCTTGTGGAAGTCTTGATTTCAAGATGTCTTGAGTTTTGCTTTCCATTCACTGGCATTGTATGGAATCCAGTTCTCACATGTAGTGGAACATATTATAGGAAAGCTGGGCCAAAGTTGATTTTGTTCTGTTTTTATTCAGGGAAATGAACTGAGTGCAGTGGTCAGACACTTTTACAAGCTCTGAACTCTTTTACAGCAGTGCCCTGATTTCTGTGGCTGTGGCGCATTGGGCATTTTTGACATTGCATCATTATTACCATTGTTTTTTTCTTAACATTTGGTTGCAATTTCTTGGTTCTCTTTGGATCGTATTTACTTAGAGAAGTGTCTCAAATAGATCTTCTAAACATGGATGATTATCACCCCAAATTTGCAAGAAATTGTGTGGACGTGAATTGTGCTATTAATACACCAGGAATGGCTGATACATGGATTCGGAGAAAAGGAGTAATTCTTGATTCATTGCCTTTACAACCCAACTGTGTATTTTAGCAAGTCTACCAAACACGTCACAGATAGGAGATAAAGTGAAGGAATACTAGTCTAGGTGATGCCGGCCAGTGGAATGCTGGCGTGTTGCAAGAGCTTGCTTTGCTTCGCTTCATTTTCGCTAAAGGGCGTCACATCTGTTTTTTTTTTTTTTTGTGCAATGGATTCCCCATATTATCCAGGGAGTAAGAGTCAGCCAGTGAGAGTGAATGAGTGTGCTTTTGTTTTTCTTTTTTTTCCCGGACTGTCAGGACTTATTATTTTCTTTAGTCAGCAGTAGGTCATGAGGATTTCATTTCTGGCTGCAGCATTTCCCAGTACATTGTCCAGTTTGCTGTGAGCTTGCTGCTTATCAGTCTGATTGCTTAAAAAAAAAAAAGAAAAAAAAAAGGTGATGGCGTGAATTCAAAGAACAGATCTTCTCTTTTCCAGTGCAACATAGTCACAAGACTCTCACTGACTACTGACTGGTTAGGTTTAAGAGAAGTCTGTTTCTTACACCTTTGTCCAATTTCATGAACCTATCTGTCACCCCACCCCCCACTGCCTTCTCATTTTCCATCTTATCAGGGAATCAACGATGAGTCAACATTTTCTGAGAAGTGTGAAGCATTGATGCAGAACTTCGATGTGTTCGGCTCTCAATCTCCTCCACCTACAGTGTTTCCCATTCTTTGATACGAGTGTGGCACAAGCAAACTATGAAACGTGAACAAAAGTTTCCGTCATTTCAACGCAGACCAACGTTTTAGTCAGTATCTTGTTTGTATTACTTTTAATTACTTCAGTACCACTAATTCAGGTCCGTATTTGTAAAAGGGGGAAAAAAATGCATGAAGCTTTTTTTTTTTTTTAAACCTGAGCAGTGCAACCCTTGGAAGCTGCACCACACACACGTGTTATGATCAAGTAACCCTCCTGGCTCGTTAAACCCCCAGTAGCGTCTGTGTGTTGAGGGAAATGGGAGTAACAGGTGTGTGTGTGTGTGTGTGTGTGTGTGTGTGTGTCAAAGCATCTAACAGCACCAGACGAGTTAGAGTTGTTCCGGCGTGGGTGAGTTTGCAACGACGTCATTAAAAGTAGGCAACCAAAACAAAAGAACCCCTTGCACCTTCCAATCCGGGAGAAACTGTAGGCCAAACCCAAAATGCGGTCTTCATCTTTATTCCATACCCATAGAGGAAGAGTTCATGATGACTGTCTGAGAGCATTTAAACTTGGAAATAAATGAAGAACCTGAAGTGTTAAACACAGTATAATGAAACCACCCTCAGTGCAATAGTAGCAATAGAGAAAAACTCTGTGCTATTAAAAAAATACATGAAACTTGGGCAACTGGACTTAAGCAACTTTCCTAGAAAGCATACTGACTCTGAGAGTGAAAGTTAACGTGAAACTGAAAGATTTATTTGCACATCATATTGCACAAGGATAGCCTAACAATTTACAGTAGGCCGGTATTCTCCCAGTTGCTTAAGTCCAAAAACGTGCTTAGCTCCATGCGTTTTAGCCTGCACTAAGCACTTTTTTGGACTTAAGCACCTAGGAGAATACCGTCCTTAGTACCCAAGTTGTGGTAGCAAATACCCGTCATTTCCAGACTACTAGCCGCGGCTTATACATTGATTTTGCAAAA
The DNA here is from genome assembly GCA_027497455.2 of Sardinella longiceps. Taxonomy (NCBI): domain Eukaryota; kingdom Metazoa; phylum Chordata; class Actinopteri; order Clupeiformes; family Clupeidae; genus Sardinella; species Sardinella longiceps. The sequence goes on from JAODXP020000029.1 coordinate 23,239,422, forward strand.
TTTCTTCCGCTATGAGGTTAAAACAGGGGGGCAGTTAATATAGTGTTGATATGGTTTTGTTTTTTTTTCACTTGCATAAAACACTGTCCTGCGGCTTGTACACAATGCGGCTTATATGCTGGAAATTACTGTAGCTCTGCCCAGCTGGTACGTCTAGAACTGTGCCTCAGTGGCTTTTCTTCCAAGTTTGATGGAACCAACCACATTTATCGGTCCATCTGTCCTGTCTAACGTGTCAGACAAATGTCTAACTTTGGGTTGCATGCAGAATATTTGTTCTCTTTAACCATTTCGCTATGAGCAAAGACGGTAGATTTTCTCCTGACATCGTTTGTTATTGTTGATCATGTGGTCGAGTCAAGAAGAGTAAAAAAAGTTCAGAATGAGAAAATAAACTTTTGTTTGTTTATTTACAGGATTTAAACGGGGAGCTGATCCTGGCATGCCTGAACCTACACTAATAAGGTAGTGTGTGTGTGTGTGTGTGTGAGAGAGAGAGAGAGTGTCTGGGTGTGTGTTTGTGTGTGTATATCTGTGTGTGTGTGTGTGAGAGAGTGTGTGTGTGTCTTTCTGTTGGTCTGTCCATCCCTCTGAGACAAAGACTTGGAGACAGCAGTTCAGGCGGATGTCCAGTACACCATTGAAACTGTCCAGTACCATAAGAGCTTACAAACTAAAAAATAATTCACAACCCACATTCAACAGAAGTTGAAGTACTCAGAAGCAGGAAGAAGGATGTGAAAGTGTGTCAAATGAATCTCACTACAATTTAAATTGAAAGTCTGAGTCAGTAAGATTCAGCAGTCTCTCTCGTGTGAAAGGAAAGTGAAAGAAGTATAGAGTCAGATAAGTACACACTGCACACACCTTCACCTGTCACCTGGCGGCGAAGGTACCTAGAGTGAAATTCCCTTCCTAACCACAAAAACAAACAGTAAAACATGCATAGCATATTGTTTTGCCCAGCCAGTATGAACAGCGATGAGCCAAAGGGAGTCTCTGTGCACAAACACTCAATAGTGTTTTTCGCCCCCAACGGCACCTTCCAGGCAGCACAGCCTAAAAGGCACTACCTTAATTCTATTCCTAACCCTAACCCCCACAACCCTCATCCTAACCCTAAATTGAGGGGAGTAGTGCCTTGAAGGCAGCGCTGCCTGGAATGCACCGTTGAGGGCAAAAAATACCAAAGACCTGCCCGAACCCTATGTGTGAATGATTATATGAAATGTCTAGATTTGGTGTATTAACCTGTCGAGGTAACATTGGAAAATGTGCAAAAAAAAAAAGCAAACTAATAATAATAATGATAGCACATCCATAACAGATTTGTCCACCACCATTAAGTGCTTCTTTGCCCTCTCTCCTACTGATGTAGCTTGCTGTGGGGCTGAAAGACTCCCTCCCCTCCCGTGAGGATCATGCAAGATCACGCCACTGTCATCTTCACCACAACGTTCTCGCTCCACCTACGGTACCTGGCCCATAACCTCATGGACACACACCAAGACCCCCCTGAGAAGAGCCAGGCTGTCTGTTAACCCCTCTGCTGTGCTGGGCTAGAGTTTTCAGTAAAGGACAACTTCAGTCTATATTCTTCCACACATACATACATTCTACCAACCCCTGCAGAGAATTTTTTTTTTTTTTTTTTTTTTAATTCGATTTTGGGACAGTATACTTTCAAGGCATCTGTTGATGATTATGGCTAATATATCCTTGTCTTTGTCATGTAAAATTGTGTTCTGTACATGTATGTCCATCTGTATTTTATTCCTCAAATTTCTTGAATGAGGATAAAGGTTTGTCTCATGAAAGTCGGAGGCTACTTTGATTTCTGTTGCACCAGTGTCTTTTATTTGCAAAAATAAACAAAATGTTAAATACAAACTTTTCAAAATAGGTTTTCTCTTCATGATCAAAACATTCAATAGAAACTTGTATCAAAAGGTCTTCAGAATTCAAATATTCAATTAAATATATATAGTTGATAATAATTTACTTAAATAATAAATAACAAAATAAATAGACATAAATAGAACATTTAAAGTTAATTTAAGGGTGTTTTCTCATGAGGTAGTTGACGTCTTTTCTTCCCGAGCAGCATGAAACGCAGGCCTCTATGAGCGTCAATGAGGAACCGGTCAAAGCTGCGCAGAATGCCCTTCACCGCAGTCCTTTTCTCCCAAGGTTTCCCTGTGAGTGGAGCGGTCTCCTCCAGAGACGTCGGAGTCGGAGAGGACGGCGCTGCACCAGATTCGTGCCTCGGCTATAGACCAATTATTACAGGGAAGAGAAAAACATCAGTCAATCACTACTTCATTTTTTACAATGTTTTTGACATAGAATAGTCTCTTTGAGTAAGATCACAGTCGTGCTTTTTCAGTCAATGACTGTCCAACAATGAATAATCTATTAATCCATCTAGATGGGGGTTGGGTCCTGATAGACCGGCGATAAGTAGGCCTCTGTGGTAAAAAATAAAATGGCAAAAAAAACAGTAGGCCTATTGATGAATGAAATATCAAGCTTACCAATTGTTCGACGAGTTTCTGCAGTATATTGATCCTGAACACGATCCTGTACACGATTTCATCATCAAGATCAGACTGGAGTTCCTCCCGGACGTGTTGCATTTGCTTTGCATATTGCGGAAGGGCAGTAGTGATGCGCTTCAAGCATTTGGACTGAAAATAAACAGTGCGAGTTCAGTAACTTGTTTGACAGCATGCAACATCACTTAAAAAAAAAAAAACATCTGTCAGTAGCCTAGCCCTATTTACAGACAGACAAATGTAAATCCGTGCACAACACAACACAAACGGGGTTTGAGGGAAAGCCACATAGGCCTACCTTGTTGAAGTTACGAATGAGGCACCCCTCAGACGTGTTGATAATCTCATGAATGTCCTCTACGTCTGAGTTTTTGGCATTGAACTGAGGAAAAAGAAAGAAGAATGTCTTTAGTAATTAAGTTTATGAAAATAGTCTGTAAACCGCTAATGACAACTCTTACCAAAGTCTTTGCGCTTACCTCTGACTTGAGTTTAGCTACCTCCTGTTGGAGCAGAAGAGCTACGTTGAGGATTTGATTGTCAGTGTTCGTCTCAGACTCATCCCCTGAGAGGTCACCGGATTCTGCAATATTGGCTATGGACTTCCCTTCCGTCAGTAGGACGACCGCAGCAACGAGCACGCTGATGAGTAAGCCTGAAATGAAGAAAGTGACAAGCCGGATGAGAGAAAGCGGAGACGCTATAAAGTAAGCGCTCCATTGACCAATAAGAACCGGAGAAAGTTTTGACGTTTGTCTTACTCTGTGGGGAAGGCATTTTGGCAGAGAGGATGTTGTAGTGAACACTGTTGTAGTGAAAACCGTAATATTTATATAGTTTCAAACTTAAGGAAATCCCAAACCACACCTTCTGGACTAATAATATTTTTGGTGACTTATTCATTTCTTGACTGACGTAGACGCCTTCCGCTTGATTCATTGATCCGGATGGATGAATGAACGAAGTGTGATGGATTTTTGGCATGGCTTATGTGTATAGCCTACTATCTTACAGTGGTAAAACAACACGTAAATAATTGATATGATTTTTAAAATGGCTTCTTTTTTTCTAGGATACAAAGGCTAGGATTAATCAGTCTCTTGACTTAACATGTTTTGGCTACAAAGGTTACAATAGGTGCCCCTATCGTATAATGCCCTAGGTCTTTACAGCAAAATCCCAAAGCTGTGTATTAACTAGGTTATAAATCCTTATTAATCACAATCTTGGCTGCCAGATCTAAGAGCATGTTCAATCTTCTCTATCTGACCTATAGACAAATGTATGTCTGCTTACAGTGACTCCCCCTAATAGTGGAAGGGAAGTGGACTTGTGTAATTTAGGCTACTGACTCAACTTTCTGTGAGGTCACTATTGTGTAGGCCAGTGCTTCCCACTTTTCCCCAGTTTCCCAACTTTTACCCCAGTTAGACAACCACTGGTATAACCCATTCTCCATTCTCAGTAACACTTTCAACAAACCATTATACATACCAATACCACTTATACCATATAATACCACAAAGCATTATAGTGCTTATCGTTTTATATGTCCGATTGCTTATGCCACACAATGATGTTACAAGTGCTCAGTGCATACCCTAAGTAAAGTAAGATGAGCACATAATTACTCATGAAAATGAATGAGGCACCATTGCAGACACGAAATAAATTGGTATATTTATTTCCCTAGTAATAAAAGGCCAAAGAAGGCTATATTGTTTTGTGACAGTCATTAGAACATATAAGCAGTTATGAATTCTATGTCAGTAGTTATAAGCATCAATTAATGTATTATAACCCTTATGAATTAATGCCCTATGAATACTGGGTTCATAGAAAGTGTTACCAAGTGGTCTATTATGATGCCACGGTTATGGCACTACCGATGCATCTAGCTGTAGGCCTACTGCCTTATAGACATGACAGTCATGAAGCATTATAATGTTGTAATCTATTGAATCTCTGTTCTGTTGTTGAGGCAGACCATGGTCCTATAAAAAGGGAATGATGCGTATTTAAAGAGGATTATAGTCAGGGTTTGACACAATGTAAAGATTACATTAAGTGTTTAATAAAATAAGCGTCTTTATAGTCTACATTTTGATGTCTAGGCTAATTCTCTAAGCAGGCCTGATATTAGTGAGTACAATACCTACAGTATTTAGTAGCCTAGGCCCAGGGCCGGTTCTAGCCTTTTTGGTGCCCTAGGCCAGATCATAGTTTTGCATAGAGAAAAACTGAAGAAAACTTGTGAGAAATGTACTGTGATGCCCCCCTCATATTTGGTGCCCTATGCGACCGCCTAGTTTGCCTATGCCTAGAACCGGCCCTGCCTAGGCCTATAGAGCTCATTACTGTATATGAACTGTGGTGAAGACATCTTCACTATGGTTGCAGGGGGCCTCAAGGTGCTACTGGACTAGCAGGGCTCGGTGCTTCTAGATGAGGGTTCAACCGCTGATGACTGATTCCAGTCCCATCTTTTTTTTTCATGCATAACAAGCACTATACTTATAAGGCATTATAATTATGAGGTCAGGGAAAAACGGGTGTCAATTTCTATTTGTGAGGGGCTGTCCTGAAAACCTTTTTGAGCCAACTTGCAAGATAAGAGATGTCAGTTCGGGCACACGTTAGATTGGGACATGATGTTAAGGCTGTAAGCTTGATTTTGTTGATTCAAATATACTTTGATGTAACAGACAAGGGAAGGGTAAAAAAAAAAAAAAGACCAGAGACGATACTCATGTGGTGTAAAGATTTAGTGATCACATGAAAACATGATAAAGGACCAAGACTCTTTCACCTTGAGGTCATGGAGATGTTTTCAGTGGTCTGGGTGTGTTGGCCAAAAACCCTGAGCCTCGTTGCTAATTAAGTTAGCATTATATGAATGCAATTGCCCATTGTTAGCTAGCACACTTTTGGGAAAAGCACCCCTGTGGCTGTACTGTACCACGTAACCCCCCCCAAATTACTAATGGAATGCTCAGGGGAGCCGCATACTGTAAGTGGGTTTCAGAGTTTTCTGGAAAGTGATTATGAAGCCCTTATACCTCATACCCCACCTGGCTTTATGAAATGGGTATCTGGGTAACCAATATTGGCTAACAGAGATGAGAAGAGGGGGAAGGCAGGGTGGCTGTGCCTAAGCATAGCTTTAAAAGACAGCCACTCTTTTTTTATTCAATTTCTTTTTTAATCAGGAACAGTCATAGGAATGAATCCAGAGATTTCCTAATAGTGAATTTCCATGAGTGGGATGGAAGTTTTTCAGTGACTCAAAACTGGCATTATTTGATTGTGTCTGACATACTGGTTCAGTATACCTGGGCCTCTCAGGGCTCATGCCCACTTCCAGGATAAAACTGTGTGTGTGTGTGTGTGTGTGTGTGTGTGTGTGTGTGTGTGTGTGTGTGAGAGAGAGAGAGAGTGAGAGAGAGAGAGAGAGAGAGAGAGAGAGAGAGTGTGTGTGTGTGTGTGTGTGTGTGTGTGTGTGTGTGTGTGTGTGTGTGTGTGTGTGTGTGTGTGTGTGTGCGAGTGTAGTCCAAGGATGTGGTCAGAGATAGAGTTGCAAAAGACGAAACTGGATGTTGATGGGTCTGATTTTAAAATTAGAAAGAAGTCAAGGTTTCTGTGGGTGTGGATTAGTTTGATAGCAATCGTACATGAAAGGGTTACATGAAAAAAGACGGGTTAAAATTGTGAACCAACAGACATGCTCAAATATTTCACAATACCACTAAACTTTAAGTGTCACTGGAAGCCATTTCACCAATCAGATAAAAAATGCATACTTTGCCATTTCACAGAAAGTGGATTTCACAGAAAGAATGCCACAAGTTTAAGTTATTTTTGATTAGGTTGATAAAATATCAGAAAACTGGGCTTCTTAAAGTTTAATAACTACCCAGGGGGCAAGGGGCTGCTAGCGTGGTGCCCGTTTCCCAAAAGCATAGTTGCTAACCACTTAACAACTTCATTAGTTGGCGATGGGAAATTGCATTGCTCCCACGCTATTGTGGCCGGTGGCGGTCCGCACCGCACACGGGTCTCGAACCCACCACAAGCTACAAACTCCTGGCGTGGGATTGGGGAGCTCTAACCAACTGAGCCAAAAGCCCGAGCTTCTAACTCAGCCATTAGAAGCGCCCATGGAATTGGGTGATGAGGATTTACACGTGCTGCCGCCAAGCTAGCCAAGCTAGCTGACCTCCGTTAAACTATGCTTTTGGGCCGTTTCAAGGTACTTAGGGGGCCCCAAGCAAACAGGACATGGGGGCCCTTCACCCCGTAAATACTTACATGAACCACATTGTTATCATTTTCAAACATGATCAATATAATTATCTGTATTGTACAGTTGTCTGACTCCAGTTTAAAGTAATTTTTTGGTGAAAAACACCACCAACATAACTACTAAATTGATTAAACAGTCAATCTTGGGGGGCCCTTTCAGCCTGGGGCCCCAGGCAATTGCCTGGTTTGCCTGCCTTGTTGCGACGGCCCTGACTATGCCTTTGGGAAATAGACCCTAAGTTGGTGTCACTGACGAGTAGGCCACCGTACGGGTCAGCAATATTGACTCGTATTCACCACAGCACTGGGTTTCCCTCAGGGTACTCACTCAGGGTACTCAACTAAGGATACTCACTCAGCATACTCAACTATAACTGCTTTCCTTGACTAGATTTTATAGCAACCAATCATCATGCAGAAATTGAGAGTAACAACCTTCCTCTTGGGAAGACGGAAGTTGTCAGAATATTTAGGCTATGTATATAGTATCAAAATTCAATAAGACTCCAAAGCAACACCCTCTCGACTAAATTACCTAAAACATTTCAAGTTGTCGACATACTGGAAATACCTTTTGTCTGTTTTATCTTGCATGACTGGAGAGTAAATGGACATAGTCTGACTAAGCCTACTTGTACTCATATCCATAAACTCATTGTTGCCTTAGGATATGCCACTAAAACAACAACACTGTGGCCCTGTTGCGTTGTGCCAAACTCTGGACCCCACCTTCTTCTCTTAACCACATCTAAAAAGCTCAATGGTGTTTTTTTCCCCTCAACAGCACCTTTCAGGCAGCACTGCACTGAAAGGCATTACCTTAACCCTAACCCTAACCACCTTAATCCATCCTGATGTTAGACTTTTGGGGAGTGCCTTGAAGGCAGTGCTGCCTGGAAGGTGCCGTTGAGTTACCTCACTCACGTCAGATGTAGCGCTACGCGCGTTCATCTGATATTCAGCGATAGACAAATTATTTCAGGAGCCAGAAATCCTTGAATCTAACTGGGCAAACGGCTTGTCCATCAATTTAATTGACGTACACTGCAGCCAACCACATCGAAACCAACCGAAGACGCTCGTTACGTTTGTTGGATTGGTTGGATTCAAAACAGTTGCTTCTTCGCTACGTCACACCCTCTACAGCAGCCAGCGGCCCTGATTGGTCCGGTGAGAGAATAATGGCTTGAAAACTCTCTGATGGGCTTCAACATCAGATCGTTGCGCGGAAGTGCCTTACGAAAGTTACGTAGCGCATGATCTGACGTGAGTGAGGTAAGCCGTTGAGGGCAAAAAATACCACAAGAAATCTGCCAAACTCTTTACTAAAACATAGGTTTTTCAAGGGCCTCCCCCTGTTTAATCCCTGGTCAGTCAGTGCCCCCAACTGCACCCCTATTGGGCACTTTGAAATTCCCAAGTTACCACATGTGGTAAGTACTCCTGTCAGTCATTTCAGAATATGTTCAAGGAGAGGACACATACTGTAGTCTGAAACACTGGGCTAGAAGTTGCTGAACTTCAATGGTAGGAGGTAGTGAGATAAGTTATGATAAATTACTTGTGGTATGGTGGGTTAGGGGGTGGATATTTTAAGTAAAAAGCCACACTCTCGAGTATACTCTCTTAGTTTATTATAAGGGGTTTAACATGACAAAGACTGACGTTTCGTCTGTCTTTGTCATGTTAAACCCCTTATAATAAACTAAGAGAGTATACTCGAGAGTGCGGCTTTTTACTTAAAATATTTACGAACCCCTTCGCTCACACCCAAAGACCTCAAGGAGATTACACTGGAGTTGAGTGCACTTTTTTTAAAAAAGACCTTAACTGGATCTGGAGCCATTCACACATGCTTTGGGTTAGAAAAAGGTCAGACTCTCTCCATTGTGATGGGTCTGGTAAAACAAGGCTAGAGGGTCACTCTAAAAGCACCTAAAATATTCCAACTAGGAAACACCTTTCATACCCCGAAGAAGGCTGTCTGTGCCGCTACGCGTGGGTTGTTGCTCACAATTGTTTTTAACTTTTTCTATATGAAATGGCCATGTAAATAAAGGCTTTTTATATCTTTAACATATGAAGAGTGCCTTGGATCTTTTCTTTTTTCAAGCTTTTGTAAATCCCAAAAACCAAAGAGCACCTTCAGTATAACTTTTCATGAATTTCCGAGCACTTTGGATTTTTTTTTTTTGCATCACCTTTTATAGGCTCAATTGTTTTCTTGTAAGATGGTGTTGGCATCTATTTGTAGACTGCCTAATTTCAGACAGACATCCCCACCCCCCATCCCTTTAAAATCCCCTCACTTTCACCCCATACTATTCCAGTGGCTTCTTCCATGGGTTTTCTGAATAGCCCATCATTTACGTCGATAACAAGATAGCATTTTCAATGTCAGGAAAGTAATTTCGTGTTTCTTTCCATTAAGAGAATTTTGCACAAAGTTCATGCCAAGCTGAGATCAAAGTGAAGACGTAGCTGATGTAGGTGTGCTGCAATGTGCCACTGACTTTGGGTGGATGTGAGAGGAAAAACGGCCTCTTCCCAAATGAATCATCGGTTTCAATAGGCCAACATATTCACGGTCTATTTGATGAGTTTGATTGTCATTATTGTTATTTTATTAAGTTTTGGGTTGAAACAACTGTCACTTTTAACTTTATGTTTTTTATACAACATATTATTATTATGAAATTAGAATAAGCGATTACAGAAGCATAGGCTGCAAGTCCATCACAAATATTAAATTTTTTTTTTTATTTCTTTTTTAACAATTTCCAAATTATTTCAAGTTATTTCGATCAGATTATTTGAATGTTATTATCAAGTTAAAAAAACAAAGCCAAAACAATGCAGTAAGAGTTAAACTGATAACAGTGTTGCAAATGGACTTGGGTTTTGCGTCTGACTCATTTTGAGTTCTAGTGGAGGAACTTGGGAACGATGACTTCCCCTACTTACAGTATACAGAAATGCTAATTATTTGGGGAGAGAGAGGGGAGACCCTCCAGAATTTAATCTTTTCTTTCCTTCTTTTTTTGAAAATGTATCTATTTCTTGACTGGTGTTTCCCTGGAGGAAGTTTTATAATTTGCCTAAACTGTGTGGTTTTGACAATGATGTTATTTTTGTTTAACATCCACAGACCACAGTTAGCAGCACTCCACGTCAAGGATGTAGTTGTGGCTAACACAAGTAAACGCACTTTCAAATTTTGCTGATAGAGTTTATGCACTGACTGAATACAAATTTTAACATCGCCAAATCCCATTGCATTATACTAATTTAAAACTAGTAACACAGCATTTCGTTTGCAGTTATCACAAAATGCATTTGCAGTTATCACAAAAAGAAATAATCATAGTTTACCCACCTCTTATTTTACAACAAGACTGCTCCAAGTGTATTTGTTACATATGATGTTGAGGCCATGAACCATAGGGCCTCAGCCGGTCTTCATCCAAGGTTTGGTCGGACCAATCACATCGCTTTGTCCTTATACACATACATAGGTAGGAGTTCACCTGTGGCGTTTCCAAGACGGCATAACGTTACAAAACGTTTACTACGTCACCCATAGGGATGAATGGGAACTGTTACGTTATGTTACAAAACGTTACGACTGTTGAATTCGCCCCTGCTATGGCATTTGCTACCTGACTCATCTCCTCTGCTACCTAAGGGTTGGCTTTCTGCAGGGTCATTATCACACAGGTTCTTTAGAAGCCAGATATTCCGTGGTAGTTCATGCCTATGGGAGCAAAATGGAGTTCATCCGAGCTAGCTGCTACTAGCCTGGCCACGCCCTCCCAGTGAGCTACCACTCTAATCAGTGGCAGCTGGCGCCCCAATCAGTCAACCGTCCTCGGTAGATGCAAAAAGCCCAGTAAAGCTAGAAAGCGCAAATTCCATTCCTCTCTGTCATTTTTTTTGTGTATTTCACCATGGACATTGATATATGTATTATATGATTTTGACATGATCTAAAAAGAAAAAAAACAAAACTTAACAGTACATTAACAGACTTGGCACACACCCGATTAAAAGTTAATTTTCTACGGAATGGAGAGTCACATATAGTCTTGACAATAAAAAGAGTTACCATATTTGCCATGTCCCTCATGACTCCAGGAAGTGGGTCTTCATGATTAATCTCCGTAATAAAGGATCTCTATCAGATACCACCAATCCTTGACCTTTTGCCCCTTTCAACCTGGAACGTCTTCTGGTGGCAGGCAGCGACCGGGATGTCTCCCAGTCCCCACGGCAGCCTGCCTTTGAGAACGACCCTACAATGCACTCCTCCTTTTCAGCCAAAGCCTTTAGTTGCCTTCTGAAGACCCGCCCCGCAAACATCCACATCCCTCAGGAGAGCAGAAGCCGCCGCAGCCAACCGCCACCAGGTAAATAGTAGTCCTTCCTGCCCTCTTCTGCAAGGTTGGAAGTATTTAAGCCCCTCCCACTCCCATGCCGTCTCCATGCCTACTTCCCAGGGGACAGTTGATTCAATGACGAGCACCATCTAGAGATAGACATAGAGAGTGGCCTAGACATAGCCTAGTAGCTTATCAGCGTACAAGACAGCTTGTAAAACAACCACTGATTCATGACCAGACTATCAATTTTGAGGTTATCTGTCTGTCTTAACAAGCAAGATGAGTTTTATATCCTGTATATCCTTTACATCAGGGGCTCTCAATGTTTTGATACATGAGGGCCAATTTAGGGACCCAACATTGAACTGAGGGCCACCAAAGGGGCAGGGGGAGAGAGAAAAAAAAATCCCATTTGTAGTCATTGTAATGACCAGGTTGTATATCAACAGTTTAAGCTATATTGTAATAAATTAATGCCTATAGATGCCACTAAACACCACTAAATGGAGATTCATTCTTTCAAAGCAATGTAGGCCTATACAGTTTTACAGGTATTATGATACTGTATGTCATCGTGGGCTGCCAGGAAACATTTCCGCAGGCTGCCATTGGTCCCCGGGCCGCCCTTGAAGAACCTATGCTTTACATGATCATGTTCTTATAATGGTATGTGTCAGCAAAATAGCCTACTGTAGTTCCCAGTGAAGTGAACTAGCTGGTTTTTAGTGGCTCATTCTTTAAATTGGATTCATTTAGATGTTTGAATTTCCTACTTGATGGATAAACTACTATCTTAACTTATCTGTTCATTTAGCTGCCAGTTTCCTTCCGAGTCATTTTGAGACCAATTGCTGGGCAAATTGAACTTGAGCCAATTCACTCTATCATCCATCATTGGCCCTATTGCAGGGGTCCCCAACTATTTTTCCTCAAGGGTCGAATTTTGTCAAGCATACCAAGCCAAGGGCCAACCCCGCAAACATTAAAAAGTAACCACATGTTGAAAGGATGCTAGTGAGAACATCACAGAGTAGTCTTCTTTTAGCCTTCTGCTTTTCTTTAATGATGATTGCCTGTAGGCCTACTGTATGTGAGGCGTGTAAGCATGTTTATGGGGAATAACCGATGAGTCAGATGGTGCTACAGGCCACTCTTTTGGTTCTTGGGGGCCGGATCTGGCCCAGGGGCCGCCGTTTGGAGATCTTAGTCACTTTCACAAGGCTATAACAGAGACGGTTGATGAAATAGGAGAGATGTTAACGGTCTAATTGATTTAATGATCTATGCTAAGCTGGAGCTAAAAGTCCTACTGTCATACTCAGAGAACGGCTGGATGAACTGAAGAAAGGAAAAAACTCAGTTAATTAAGTTGAGGAGAGCTGGAAAATAATTTCCCCAAATGGTGGAACCTGTTTGCTGACCGGTTATGATGAAATACTATGGTTAAGATGGAAACAAATGCTTCTTTTCTGAGAATTTGGACTGGTGGTAGTTGATACGCTGACACAGCAATCTCTGTAAAGTATTCCTTCCAACAGTTTTTTGACCATTCATTTTCTATTGTGCACTTATTTTTTCAAACCCTCTCATCCGTATGTAGGCCTATAGTGTAAACTTGAGTTTGAAGCAGATCGGACTTAGTGAAGTAGTTTCATGATGAAGTTTAATGTGTCTTGGGAGAGATTGCACAACTGCATATGC
>JAODXP020000029.1:23262358-23269858 GCA_027497455.2 Sardinella longiceps
CTTGCTGAAAGATAATCACATGGATATTAGCTAGACTCTATTTAATTGGTGAGGTGGAGGAGGAGCTTATTTTAAATGTTTAGGATAAGTACATTGCTGTTAAGTATAGCCTGTTGGAATACAGGGTAGTCACAGGGACATCCCCATTGTTTATAAACATAGGTTAGAGAGGGACTTCTGGAATGCAGACCCCCCACAGCATTCTTTTAATGTTAGAAAAGTGTTGGAAATGGAGCAATGCGTCTTTTCTAGGATATAGTAACGTTACTGTGAAACACAGAGGCAGGTTGTGCTGTCACCAGCAAAGGTGAGTCTTGCCCGACAGGTAGGCTAACATAAGCAAAGCGGACCATATGGCGTGTGTGTCGTGACACTACTGGCAAACTAAACTATACCGCGACAAGCCTTCATGCAGAGTGGTATCTTTGCCTTGTTCTCCTGTCGACACCAATTTGAGCGAATCCCCCCGAGGGTCTAGGTGGAAGTCATGCAGTGATGTTTCCGCACCTGTGAGTGACTGGCCAACACTGTCACCTCCCCCTCTCTTCGCCTACACTTGTCCCTAAGCCTTAATGCACACTCACATTCTAGTACACACGCTCCCGGTCGAACGAGAGCGTGAGCGGTAGAGAGAGAGAGAGGGAGAGAGAGAAATTGATAGTAGGCTACTACGGAGGAAGAAAACGCCAAGCACTGGGTGGAGCAGCGTCGTCGCGTGTTGCTGCGGGAACTCGTTGAACGCGCGGTTCATTGCAGATGCAAATAACGTCGAGCAGGGAAGGCGAACGGGGGTAATGGTGATCCCAAACGGGTGTGTGTGAGAGAGACAGCTCCGGTAGGGATATGGAGGAATCCGAGAGCGTCCCCTCCGCACCAGAGGACGGACTCCTGGCTACCTGGCGCTGGAACAGAAACGCAAGGGAACAGGTTCAGTTGAAACAGAAGATCAAAGATCTACCTGGCTTGCTCAAACACGGACTGCATTTAAGGAAGAAAAGTGTGAGTATCCTATGTTATTGTCAACCGTTTCCGTCCTCGTCGAGGTTAATAATTATTTGGCGTTGAAGGAGAGTGTGGATATGTTGCCACTGACGCCCCTGTGGGGTTCCTTTGCCACGGCTTGTTTATCGATAAGACGCGCGGGTGTAAATGTGTAATTGGATTATTGTGGATAGATATGACTTTAACTCGATACCCTTGTTATTTAGAGAGTGATTTTATGTTACAGACTGTATTTAAGAACATTATTTTTCTGTTGTCATTGATGAGGAGAAAATGCAGCGTATTTTTTTCGTGTCACGGTATCTAAGGCAACAAGGATCCTTCAGCCCACTCACACCTGGCTTGATCATAGCCTCACCAACTTGGCTGTTATGCGGGCTACCATGTCACAGACCTGAAACACATAACTACCCTTTGATGACATCGTTCCTGTGTGAATGATCATCATAGCATGGATGGATTCATTGATGATTTAAACAGTCATTTAAAAGCTGTAGCGGAAAAAATGAAACCCGCACCTGGTTTGATGTGAGTGCAGGAAATGGTATATTTTTGCATACAGGCATCATTATGAAGGCGTTGGAGCCCGTGGCATGTTTTTTTTTTTTATACTTACTTGTTTTTTTATTCCAAGATGGGTGTTACAAAAAAAGCAAGTTCTATAAAAAAAGATAAACATAGAGTATGAAGGAGAGGACTGACATTGTGAACAAGGCCTACATTACCCTATAATTCAGGTGATGACGTTCCAGAGGAGAACCTACTCTTCCCCTTGATGTAAGTGCACCCAGGCAAGGATAACCACCTCTAAAAGCAAAGGCGCTACATCTTTCCAAGGACGTGCACTGCACTACCCATAGGACACCCCCACCCCTACATCCACCCCATGTCGTTTTTAAATTGCCCTTGTACCCAAAAAAGCAGAGGTACCCATTTTATCGCAAAGGTTGGCCATGCATAGAAGTGGGTGAATGATAGAAGGCACAAGTCCTGTATGTTTTTCCTGTGGTCCTTGGTGCTTCGTGTGCTTTTCTGTCTCTGTGCTACATGTCTGCCAAGCAGATTGTCTCCCCCTCAGCAATTTAGCACTTAACTACCAGAGCAGGGACCTCTCTCTCTCTCTCTCTCTCTCTCTCTCTCTCTTTCTCCCTCCAAAATGGTGTCACAGAGCTGTGCTGCGTCTCTGAACTGTAGTCTGTTGTTGGCTGTTTATAATCACATAGACAACAAATATAATGGCCTTCCTGGTATTCACTGAGTGGAATCGTGTATAAACCCTATAAACACAGTGTTTAAATAAACTAGGGAGCTGTTGCGGTTGGGAATTAATTGGTCTGTTTTTACTTGCTCAACCACCATGTTGTTGGATGCCCATTTCACAGTTGTCTGGTGGCATTTATCTTCAATCTTCAAACGATTTTTTTTTTTTTTTGGAGGGTGGGGCGAAGCGAAGCGAAGTTTGTCAAGACTTGCCCCGCTTAATCAGCATATATTGGGACTGTGTGAGAGAGAGAGAGCAGACAGAGGTGAAGCTCAAAGTAACTGATGTTATGACCTGTTACACTCATGGAATGTGTCAATATGGCAGAGCATCAAGAGACAGAGGAGAGACTAGAAAGCCCCTTAGGTGGAGTTCTCAAGTCTGAGGGTTAGAAGAACCAAAGATCTTTCATGCTGTGCTTCAACTCTCTCTGTTAGAACTCTGTGAAGGAGCTTTAAATCAAAGATTCTGGAGGTTTCTGTAATCTTTTTTTCTATATCCTCCCTCTTGAATTGTGTGGAATATTAATTAAATTCAGTTCAGATTCATTGTGATGAATTTAGCTTTATTGGCATGACTGCCTTGCTCAATATTGCTAAAGCATTTTGCATTAATGCCTCTTACATCTCTAACTTCCTGCTGCGTCATTACAACTTTTAGAAAGACCTCTAAATTAATTAATTAATTAATTAATAGAACTTTGTTGAACATCTCTCAAAATTCTGCCACCAGATCTACTTTGTGGAAATGCTCAAGGTGGCAAAATGAAAACCCCTGCGAGGATAATACCCCCCCCCCTTTTTTTTTTGCTCTCTTTTTTTGGAGACTTGCTCCTGTTAGCTTGTTTTACCCCGGCTGTCCTCTAAAGAGGTTGGCAAACTCTGGCTGTGTTTTTAAGGATTAGCCTGTGGGAAGAAAAAAGGATGCAGAGGAGATGGAGAGAGAGAGAGAGAGAGAGAGAGAGAGAGAGAGAGAGAGAGAGAGAGAGAGAGAGAGAGAGAGAGAGATAGAGAAAGAGAGAGAGAGAGAGAAGGAAAGGGAGGGAGGGAGAAAAGGAGGAGCAGAGGAGAAGGAGGTGTAGGACACTGTTGTCAGCCAGCTGTGGGTTTTAGACCGCCATGTGCAAGGATTAGGCGGAGAGACGCACAGCCGATGCTTAGACACCCCTGACGCGTCTAAAAGCATTCTGTGCTGCGAGAGATTGTAAAGTCATGATGTATCTGAAGGCTGTGTATGTGATATATGTATATATATAATATATGTGTGTGTATGTGTGTGTGTGTGTGTGTGTGTGTGTGTGTGTGTGTGTGTGTTGAATTGAGCCAGAGGTGAGGTTTGGAGTTTGGAGTGCTGTCTCGGTAGGGATGAAGATGAGGATGATGAGGATGATGGTGATGGCGGCAGCAGCTGGGAGAGGAGGCGATGCATTAGCTCATCTTCCTTCACTTTGCTCTTAATCTCCCGCCGTCCCGTGTGTGTGTGTGTGTATGTGTGTGTGTGTGTAAGCTAAACAGTCCGCTCAACCCTACTGAAGTTCTTGCCGTGTAGACATCTGAGCAGCACTGATCAACACTTGCTCTATAGCTCTTATACACACACACACACACACACACACACACACACACACACACACACACACACACACACACACACGCACAAATGTTCTCACCCCCTCCCTCTCACATGCTTATATGAGACTCTGGAGGAGAATGCTGGTTCTTCGCTCTACTGTACGCTGTGTGCAGACATGATGGATCTTCCTTCCCCCTCCTCCCTTATCACTTTGCTCTCAGCTCATCTCATTCTGTTCATCTTCTCTCCTCTCCTCTCCTCTCCTCTCCCTCTCCTCTGTCCTCCTCTCCTCTCCTCTCCTCTCCCCTCATCTCCTTTCCTCTCCTCTCCTCTCTTTTCCTTTTCTCTCCTCTCCTCTCTTATCCTCTCTTTTCCTCTCCTCTCCTCTACTCTCCCTCTCCTCTCCTCTCCCCTCATCTCCTTTCCTCTCCTTTCCTCTCCTCTCTCCTCCTCTCCTCTCCTCTCCTCTCATCTCCTCTCTTTTCCTCTCCTCTCCTCTCTTTTCCTTTCCTCTCCTCTCTTTCCTTTCCTCTCCCCTCCTCTCTCTTCCTCTCCTCTCTCTCCTCTCTCTCCTCTCCTCTCCTCTCCTTTCCTTTCCTCTCCTCTCCTCTCTTTTCCTTTCCTCTCCTCTCTCCTCCTCTCCTCTCCTCTCATCTCCTTTCCTTTCCTCTCCTCTCTTTTCCTTTCCTCTCCTCTCCTCTCTCCTCCTCTCCTCTCATCTCCTTTTCTCTCTTCTCCTCTCCTCACTTTTCCTTTCCTCTCCTCTCCTCTCCTTTCCTTCCATCCTTGTTCAGTTGCCTTTTTCAGTTTCCTGTGAATGTAGATCACTTGAGATTTACCTTGGTCAAAAATCTTATTATTTTTTTTTTTGGTGATGTATGGCAAGTCTGTCACGACTTGATGCATGTTCATCATTTGCCCCCTGCCAAGTGAAGAGTCTTCAGCCGCTCATGTTTTTATCACAAAGGCTTATTCTATTGTTGACGTATCTCTGGTCCATGATGTCACTCAGTCCGCTTGACTTTATCAGTTGAGAAAATGAATAGGAATTAACTTCTTGAATGAAATGACTTACATGAGATCGACTTACAGTATATGGCTGCCAAATTGTGTGTGTGCTAATGAACTGGTTTTAGTCGGCCATGCAAGGTATTTTTACTACTAGTGCTGCTACCTTTGGCCCATATTTGTCTCTTTGAACTGTGTAGTGTGTAGGGTGTAGTGTAGTGTAAGAGATTTGTTAGTCATCCGACGTACCTCCGCTAAACATTTTATCTCCGTACGTAGTCTGGTCCAAGCCCCCCTATTTCCTTTTCCCTCAGGTTGCTCTACGGTTTAGCCAATCAGCACACAGTTTAGAGCGATGTCTCAAAAGTTTGTAGTCCTAAAGGATAGGAATGCGTTTGTTACTTTCGAATTACATTCACAAAATTGGTACATGACATTGGCATCCATGATCTTGAGGATTTATTGCCACTACGATGTCAAAATAGATCAGAACTTGCCAGAGATCTGTTAATACTGAAAGCGAAAGTTGTAGGCGTGAGAGCCAGGTGAGAGAATACGTCATATTCAAACGGAAACCTATTTCAATTGCATTGGGCTAGACTGTATATAGTAAACAGTCGGCTTTCGCCCAGGCTAGCTCACAGCAGAATTGAGGATAAATTATATTATTACCTCCGCCAAGGAGGTTATGTTTTCGCCGGCGTGTGTGTGTGTGTCTGTGTGTCTGTCTGTGTACAAGATAACTCAAAAAGTACTGCACGGATTTTGATGAAAGTTTCGGACAACGTGTGTATAGGGACAAGGAAGAACTGATTTGATTGTGGTGGCGATCGGTGACCCAGAACACAATCTGTGACCACATTGTCTTTGCGGAGGTCTGCACTCTCTGAGCGCTTTTCTAGTATTGAATATATAATAAATAGATATAAATAGTTGAATAGGATAACAACATCAATACATATACAACATATACAACAGATCTGATATATAATATTATATATTCTCCACATAATGTAATGACACTGACACAGGACCTGTGCTTGTGGATATGAAGTTTCTCTCTCTCTCTCTCTCTCTCTCTCTCTCTCTCTCTCTCTCTCTCTCTCTCTCTCTCTCTCTCTCCCTTCTTTCTCTCTGTTTTCTGTCCCTGAACATCTGTTTTTGGCCAGGCCCATATTTCATCGTACAACCAAATCCTCAGAGACTCAGTTGGGTCCGGGGCAAACAAACAAGCAACACACATCTTGGCATCCACATACCGTGGAGTGCAGGGGAAAAAATACTGTCTTAATGGCTTCTTAATATCTGACGTCACGTCTCTCTAGCCTACATGCAAAAATCAAGAGCTCAGAGCCTGAAGGATGTGAGTGACATTTCAGCAAAAGAGCCAAAACAAAAATGACTACAGTTTGATCTTCTGCTTCTTTCTGTACTGATTTCACCTATTGAAAGCACATTTATTGACACAGATAAATGACACAATATTTAATAAACAATAATATGTCTTTCGCCTTTTGACTCTGACTGCTGTGCGTTCACATTTAAGACTTTTTTATTTCAATTTGATAACTATAATAAATATCTTCATATTTTGCTTCTATAATTTAGCCAGCGGCAAGCGCTTACCAAAGGCTTTCATTTTATATGATAACCCAATTTTTTTGAGCAAATGTCACTCACACCCTTTAGGTTCTCAGACTTCCAAATAAATAACACATCCACTCATTTTCAAGCATCCTATTTGTATGTAGAACACAAAGAAGGGACACTATTGAAATCCACCATCGCACAAGTGACATGGAATCCGTGTATTGGTTGCATAAACCCTTGACCTCCTGGGCTCATGTACGGGTGTATTATGATGCTTTATTTTGTTATTATCCGTGTAACCTATCTTTCCCCCAAATCCCATTTGGACACAGCGCCACAAACACAGATTAAATAACAATAGCCCACTTGGAGTAATCCTCTCTTGCGTGCACGCCGTGTGTGTGTGTGTGTGTGTGTGTGTGTGTGTGTGTGTGTGTGTGTGTGTGTGTGTGTGTGTGTGTGTGTGGGAGTGAGAGAGAGAGAGAGAGAGAGAGAGAGAGAGAGAGAGAGATTCTGAGTTCATTTTGTGCAAGTTTTAAACTTGTACAGGGATATTGGAGATTTGGTGTATGTGGGGTGTGCATGGTAATTTAAGTGCATGCGTGTCAGTGTGTGTGTGTGTGTGTGTGTGTGTGTGTGTGTGTGTGTGTGTGTGTGTGTGTGTGTGTGCTTGCTTGCATGTAAATGAACTGAGACAGAGCCTGTTTGATGTCTCCATCTTGCCACGGCAGATTTACCCCGGGAGGAGAGACTCGAGTCATGTTGAGCACTGTGTGTGTGTGTGTGTGTGTGTGTGTGTGTGTGTGTGTGTGTGTGTGTGTGTAATGAGAGAATGTGTCTAGATATTTGTGTATGTATGAGAACATAACCATATGCATATGCTGTTCTCTCTCTCCCTCTCCCTCTGTGTGTGTGTGTGTGTTAGTAGGTGACTGGCTGACTGACTGTGTGTGTGTGTGTGTGTGTGTGTGTGTGTGTGTGTGTGTGTGTGTGTGTGTGTGTGTGTGTGTGTGTGTGAACGAGAGAGAGCGTGCGGGGCTACAGAGCTGAACCACGCTGAGCACTCT
>JAODXP020000029.1:23274858-23279858 GCA_027497455.2 Sardinella longiceps
GATGCATATCTGGTAGATGCTTTTGGACAGTATCACTGAGGTGACAGCCGTCAAGCAAAGTGTGATAGAATGTAGATTGTAGAATGTAGAATGTAGAATAGAATGCGTCCATTCATTCTTGAGCGTAGTCCTCAGGCAACATGGAGGAAGTTGTTCTGCAACCAAGAATCTCAGGTATTGAGAAGTGCAGGACTAAAGGTCAAATGCAGGTTCAGATGCACATTTAATTGTAGTTTGGGGTAGTGGCTTAGCCTGACATAGCCTGACCATAATACTGCTGTTCATCCGTATTCATGGTCTGGAGTTTCTTTAAACTGACGCGATTATACTGCGGGGGGGAGGGCATTCACTTCTGGTTTGAAACGATTGGACAGCTCGTCTAATCAGCTTCGCTTATTGGCCGGTAGTCTCTCTACCGATGTAAACATGCCCCAGAAGACCGTCCCCAGACCATGGATACGGATGAACTTTCGTATTATGGGCAGGCTATGTCAGGCTAGTAATGGCTGAGGTGAGATGAATGACACTGTAGATTGGATTCTGATTTCAAGTGTTAGTCACACTTCCCTTATAAGGTAATGAATCTTTCATCTACTCTATGTGATGACTAATGTCAGACCTGTACTGGCACCACCCCAATGTTGTCTTTACAGTAGGTTCACTCCGTATTCAACTAGTTCTTCTTACTAATTCAGCAAACCTCCCTAATTTGCAACTTCCCTGTAATCTTTTTCAAAAGTTTTTTGACTCCGTATTCAACTAGTTCTTCTTACTAATTCCCTAATTTGCAACTTCCCTGTTATCTTATTGGAGCAAGATTAGAGTTTTTTGACTTCATGGCTGTTGAGTTAAGAGAGAATAGTTCCTACTTAAGGTCGCTTGTCATTCAGTCGTGAGAAGTGATAAATGTAGGCTAAAACACATGAAGCTAAATGTGTTTTTTTTTTTTTTTTACTTAAGCACCTGGAAGAATACTGGCCAGTGTGAGGTCTGAGTCGAAATTTGGGGACTTACTTTTTAGTTTTTACTTTACTCACTGTTTTAGGCCAGTCTTGGTTCTTCTCGTCATCAACCAGTTTTCCTCGTCCAGTTGACCCAGTTGATTGTGAACTTTATACGAGTTCTTCTGAGTTCATTGGCGTAAGTGCAGAGTTTTGTGACTTTTTATGGTAGTTGAGTTGAGAGACAAACGGATGACCGACTTCCTGTGGCCAGTAGTTGGGGGCGACATATCTGGATGACGGTGTGCATTACGTAAGGACAGGAAGTGGCAGCCTGGCGGTGCGTATAGCGCGACAGACCACCGTGTAGCGGAACTGCCGAGCACGGCTCCGCAGAGGCGATGATGACAATAATGAGGATCACTCTTCTTGTTCCAGATCTGCCTAATGATCTGTCTCATCTTCTCTCCTCTCCTCTCCTCCGCTCTCCTCTCCTCCGCTCACACTCACTCATGCGCTCGCTCAGCACCGAAGGCTAATTTAACAGCTTAGCATCAGTGAGACTCTCCGTCTCTCTCGTTTTCTGTCCCCTTCGGAGCCACAAAGCCGCCAAACGCCTTCCTCTTTTATAACACCGCCGTAACTCGGTCTAGACAAAAGTTGAAGTTCAGAGAGTAGGCCTAGTATTTTGCCCTTTGTTCAACTTCCACCCATGCTACAAGTTGCTAGTTGGGATTCATTTAATTGGTTTTGTGAGATTAGGTGAGGCTTAGGCATAGTTTAGGTTCATGTTCATTCAGTTGTTTAAAAGAAGACCATATAGATTATTATACAAACAGGTAACATCTGTGATTCTGGATAACACTTTTTTTTTTTAAACAAATTTTGCCACCAAACGGGACACAAAAAGACGGTGCAATCACAGCCTAATACATATGGATGTAGAATAGGGGTCTCCAACAGGTAGCTTGGATAACACCAGTAGCTTTCCACCTGTTTAAGAGTAGGCTTAGCTCTCCAAAGAGCCAAGGGAAATAAAAATCAATCTTATAAGATTGTCACAGTAGGTAAAGCTGTTAAAATCCCTATAAAATTAAAATGATGTCTTGCATTGAACAAAATCATCCTTTCTAAGTCACAGCTCTGTAACTTAGTAGATGGGTTGATAAGTGAAATTGGTTGCCTGTGAGGTGATGTTAGCAGGCTATTAACAGTAAATATTTTTGTCCCTACGGAAATTGAAACTGTATGTGATTAGGTAGCCTAAGCTCTTTGTTAAATGAGCTCTTACCCCTGATGTCAAGTAGAAGAGGTAGATTCCACTCAGTACTGTGTAGAGGTAGAAGCTCCTCGGTTAATATGCAGAGCAGTAGGCTACATGTGAGCAGGTGGACATTTTGACAGCGAAGCTGTGTATTATATATGAGGTGTTCGAGCCTCTGTAGTCATGCTGTGTGTGTGTGTGTGTGTGTGTGTGTGTGTGTGTGTGTGTGTGTGTGTGTGTGTGTGTGTGTGTGTGTGTGTGTGTGTGTGTGTGTCGCCAGCGAGCCTCTCCACAGTGGTGTAATAGGAAATAATGTGGTGGACCGCACGCTGGGAGATGAGGTGTTTGATCAGGGCTCTGTCAGAGCAGGGTTCACTGGGTTCATGCAAATGTGGCCTCTGCTCTCTTCTCTTCTCCTCTCCTCTCCGCTCCTCTCCACACCTCTCTTCACCTCACCACTCCTCTTCCCCCCTTCCTCTCCTCTCCTCTCCACACCTCTCCTCTCCTCTCCTCTCCCCTTCCCTCCTTCCTCTCGAGTGAGAGCAGCAAAGCACAGAGCAGGAGGGAGGGTGCAGCAGACACTCTGAGCTGCTCTCTCTCTCTCTCTCTCTCTCTCTCTCTCTCTCTCTCTCTCTCTCTCTCTCTCTCTCTCTCGCTCCTCTCCTCTCTTCACCTTTCCTCTCTCCTCTTACTCTCTTCACCTTTCTTTTCTTCTCGTCCCCCTCTCCTCTCTGCACCCTTCTTCTCCTCTCCTCCTCTCTCCACCTTTCTTTTATTCTCCTCTTCTCCCCTCTCTACCCTCTCTCGTCTCTCCTCTTCTCTTCTCTTCTCTTCTCTTCTCTTCTCTTCTCTTCTCTTCTCTTCTCTTCTCTCCCCCTCTCCACCTCTCTTTTCTCCTCACCTGTGAACAGCAGACCCCAGAGTGGTAGAGGGTCAGATCACAGGTCAAAGGTCACAGGGCACAGTAGAGCAGACTCCGGGAGCGTCTTCCTGCCACATGTCGGCATGACTCCATTATGCACTTCTTTTATCCATCCAGTTCTTCTTCTCCATTGTGTGCCCTTATTTACATATTTAGAGAATGCAATGCAAATTTATTTTATTGATTATTTTTTTGCCTTTGTTGAGTGAATGCCCATTTGATAAGAAATGTCACGCATTTAATTGATATTTTTATTTAATTTAATATTAATAGGCTATTATTCTCTAATCATATTTATATACTTTGAACTACAGATTGCAAATTGTATTTGTATGTGTATGTTTTTAAAGGTGGGGTAGTTTGGTATGATATTCTGTCCTTATGCAGAGAATGTGTGTGTGTGTGTGTGTGTGTGTGTGTTCTCTGGCTTGCATGGCTGCATTGTGTCCTCTTAAAGGCCATTCCCGCTGTTTGTTTTAGACGCCATTATGACCTTGTTTGTTTATATTGATTTTGTCTTGGCAGCAGTCACCTGACACCATCCCTGGACCTGGACCGAGCGCTGGACTCCCCCGACAAAAGGTAGGGAAATCCATAACCACACACACACACACACACACACACACACACACACACACACATATATATACACACACACACACATGTACACACACACACACACACACACACACACACACACATACACACACACACACACACACACACACACACACACACACACACACACACACACACACACACACACACACACTTGTTCTAATCTAGGGCAGAGACACCTGTGCCCTGAATGCCAAAAGCAAATGACTGCATTAGTTGGCACATCCCACCAAACAAACATGCGCTGTGCAGCTATGACATCATGCGGCAAACAAACAAAGACACACACTGACTCACACCAGTCCTCATTTCAGCAGTCAAAGTACAACTTTGTGTGTGTGTGTGTGTGTGTGTGTGTGTGTGTGTGTGTGTGTGTGTGTGTGTGTGTGTGTGTGATTCTGAAAAAAGCATATAGGAAGAGTGCTATCTGCATAATGTGTGTTTGCATGTGTGTTTGTCTGACTCAGAAATGTATGTAAAAAAATGAGAGCACATGAATAAGTTTTCACAAGTTTATACTTAACGTGTTCTGTGAGCATAAGTCTGTGTGTGTGTGTGTGTGTGTGTGTGTGTGTGTGTGTGTGTGTGTGTGTGTGTGTTGCATCTTGCATGTGCTGGTGTGTATGCATGCTTAATCAGAGGTCCCTAAGGATGCCCCTGAAGCACAAAGGGGCTTGTGATGTTAATCGCTACTCTTCATGTTGATGAGGCCTCCTCATCCCCTCCTCCTCTCCCCTCTTCTCTTTTCTCCCCCTCTTCTCTTCTCTTCTCTTCTCTTCTCTTCTCTCCTCTTCCCTTTTCTCTTCTCTTCCCCTCTTCTCTTCTCTTCTCTTCTCTTCTCTTCTCTCCTCTCCTCCTCCTCTTCTCTTTCCTTCTCTTTTCTTCTTGTTCTCTTCCCTTCCCTTCTCTTCTCTTCTCGTCTCTCCTCTGTTCCCTTCTTCTCTTTTCTTTCTCTTTTTCTTCTCCTCCTCCTCATCCACACAATCCATGTTCCCCTAGTTCTCATAATGGGCCCATTGCTTTTCCAAAGCCCCTCCGTAATCCTCCTAACATGCTGGAGCCGTTTAGGTGCAGCACCCAGCCTGCTAAACGCCTGGGCCGCCTTTCAGCCTTTCACGTTTTACTAAGCACCGCTCAGCTCAGCCTCCTAGGGACGCTACCCAAGACTGCTACAGCGGAGAGGAGGGGAAATTGCTTTGTGAAGCAATTAAGCGTAATTGTTTTTTTTTTTGGAGGGGGGTTGGGTGGGGGGTGG
>JAODXP020000029.1:23292358-23297358 GCA_027497455.2 Sardinella longiceps
GTGTGTGTGTGTGTGTGAGTGAGTGAGGAAGAGAGTGAGATTGAGTGTGTGTTTTGTGTGCCTGTGTAGGTGCCGTCATGTTGGCAATCTTCCCTTGCTTGTAATATTTCAGCACTGTGCATTAATGGCTGCTGAAGTCGGCTTGTCATTCGCCACAGAGGAACACAGAGAAAGAGGGAAGTAAGAGGGGGATGGGGGGAGAGAGAGAGAGAGAGAGAGAGAGAGAGAGAGAGAGAGAGAGAGAGAGAGAGAGAGAGAGAGAGAGAAAGAGATGATGGCTTGGCTCATATTCTCCAAACAGCCTTGGATCTAAATAATTTGTGCCTTTAAAATGTGGCACAGGATGGACTCACTCAGATGGACTTGTATCTCTATCTCTCCCCAACTGCCTTTCCATATCTGTTCATCCTATATTTCTCCCTCACTCACTCATCTCTGCTCTCTCTCTCTCTCTCTCTCTCTCTCTCTCTCTCTCTCTCTCTCTCTCTCTCCCTCGCCCCATCTTCTTTCTCTCTTTCTCTCTCTTCCTCCCTCCCTCCACTCTTCCTTCAATCTCTCTCTCTCTCTCTCTCTCTCTCTCTCTCTCTCTCTCTCTCTCTCTCTCTCTCTCTCTCTCTCTCTCTCTCTCCTTGTTTAAGGCAGTGCAGTGTAAATATAGCTGTTGAAGTGGGGGAGTGAGTGATGTAAAATGAATGAGGAGGAGAGGGGGGATGAGAGAGGGGGAGAGAGGAGTATGAGAGAGAGGGAGAAAGAAAGAGAGGGGGATGAGAGAGAGGAGAGAGAGAGAGAGGGGGAGAGAGAGAGAGAGAGAGAGGAGATGAGAGAGAGGGAGAGAGAGAGAGAGATGAGAGAGATGCTAGAGAGCGAGGATGCTAATGCAGGATGCTGCTGCTGCTGCTGCTGCAGTGATGATCACCAAACACTGCTTAGGTTTTAGACTTGTGACTGTGGCCACTGTCTATGCCAACACACTCTTTTTTTATTCTTACCTTGTCCTGTCCCCCTTTCGTTCTCTTTTTCTCTTTTTCATTCTCTCAAGTAATTGTTTTTCATCACTCCCCCTTTTCTTTCCATTCCTTCCATTCCTTTACATTCCTCTTTTTTTGGTCTGTTGTAGTCGTGCCTCTCTGCCTTGTCTGTGTTCTCCCTACCTCTGTATGTCTCTTTCTCTCTTTCCTGTCATCCAGTCTTATTGGACTTGGGTAGTTCTGCTCTCTCTCTCTCTCTCTCTCTCTCTCTCTCTCTCTCTCTCTCTCTCTCTCTCTCTCTCTCTCTCTCTCTCTCTCTCTCTCTCTCTCTCTCTCTCTCTCTCTCTCTCTCTCTCTCTCTCTCTCTCTCTCTCTCTCTCTCTCACTTTCCTCTGTTTTTCTTGTCCCTCTCTCTCTCTCTCTTTACTGTCACTCAGTGTTATTGGACTCTATCTATCTCTCTCTCTCTCTCCATCTTCCTTTTCTCTCTTTCTTTTTCCCTCTCTTTCTCTCTCTCTCATTCTCTCTGGGGCTCTCTAAATGCTCTACCAGTCCCTTTCCCTCTTCCCTATTCTTTCTATTTATTTCTCTCTCTCTCTCTCTCTCTCTCTCTCTCTCTCTCTCTCTCTCTCTCTCATTCTCTTTTCTCTCTCTCTGAACGCTCTGTCGGTCCCTACCCGCCTCCTCAGGCCGTGGCGTCTGTCGAGTGGGAAATTAGCCTGTGCCCACAAGGGCACACACACACACACACACACACACACACACACACACACACACACACACACACACACACACACACACTCTGTGCCCACGAGGGAGCAGAGCAGAGAGAGCGCAGAGCAGAGGATGCGAGCCGAGAGCGGGCAGGGCTTCTGAATCATAAGTGCCGCCGCCGCTACCCGCCGCCCGTCGCTGCCCACGGCTCCCTGGGTTCATCTACCGGACGCTTCGCACCTCGCCCCCTCTGTCTGCCTCTGGTCCTCTCAGTCTGCACACCTCCGTCCAACTCTCTCTCTCCCTCTCTCTCTCCCTCCCTCCCTCCCTCCCTCCATCTTATCCCTTCCCTCTCGGTCTCACTCTTATCTGTTTTTTTAAAACAGAACGTGGGATTTGTCTGTCTTTATCCCTCTCAGTCTGCCAGTGGACCACTCCACCATCCCTCTCTCTCTCTCTCTCCATCTCCCAGTGTTCTCTCTCTACCATCCCTCTCTATTCATCTCTCCATCTCTCCATCTTCTCTTTCCCATCCCTCTCTCTCTCCATCTCCCAGTGTTCTCTCTCTACCATCTCCATCTTCTCTTTCCCATCCCTCTCCCTGTGTCTCTCTCCATCTCTCTCATCTGTCACACTCTCTGTGTGTCTTACTGGACATGTGATTGCTGGACATGTGATCCTTTGGTCTTTATATTCCTCTGCCTTTGTGTGCTTTCATTCGCTCTCTGCTCTATTGTTGTCTTTTTCTTTCTCCATGTTTGCCCCTCACACAGTTGGACTCTCACTGCAGTATTAAGGCCACCGCACACCGGTTCCGACACAGTGTTGAGCACTCTGCTTCCAACATTCGATTCCATTGTTTTCAATGCAACCCCGCACCTTTCCGCCGTCGATTGTGAATTATGATTCAAGTCTATTTTGTCGGAGCCACCCATTGACATCCAATGTTAATTTCACAGGCTACTGTGCTAGGTGCTAGGCGGAATTGTCAGATTCGAAAGTGCTCCGCAATGCTGTCGGAACCGGTGTGCGGCTGGCTTTGTTCTCTACCTCTGATTTTATTTTATTTTTTTGCCTTTATTGTCTCTCCATCACTATCTGGCTCTTCGTCTGTTCCGCCATCATGTTCTGTTTCTCTCTTTATCTTTTCCTTTCTTCCAGTCCTATTCTATCTGTTTTTTATTCTCTACCTCTGATTTCTTTTATTGCCTTTATTGTCTTTCTCTCTGCCTCCATCTTCTCTCTCTCCGTCTTTGGCGGCTTCATTTTCTTTCTCTCCAAATCCTCCTCCTCTCTCAGTGTCTCTGTACATGTCTTTTTGTCCTCATCGCTTTGTTTTGTTTGTTTTTCGGTCATCTTTCTCTGCATCTGTTCTTCTTAGTCTGCTTTCTCCTCCTCTTTCACTGTATCCCTCTGTTCTTGCATCTCTTCATTTTCAGGTGTTTTTTCTCTGTCCTACACCTCTCGTCTTTGTGCCTCTTCTGCCCCCCACACACACACACACACACACACACACACACACACACACACACACACACACACACACACAGTCACAGTCACACACTGTCACTTTGTTGTTTTAGTGTGTGTGTTTTATTTATTTTTTTCCTCTATGCCTTGTTTGTCTAGTAAATTGCACATCATTTCAAGGGCTGCTGTCTCCAGTCTCTCTTTGTTCTCTGTCACAGCGCCAGGACAACCATCCATCCATCCTTCCATCCACGCATCCCATAATAGGTCCCTTAAGTTCTTAAGCCCTCTCCAAAAGATGTCCCGTAAGATGTCCCTGGTGACGTTGTCTCCCGCTGCTGCTGTCCCGTCCCGTCCCCTCTGTGTGCCCCTCATGCATTGTTTAGATAGCGTTTCGCCCGCGTCAGTCTGATGACAGCCGCTCATCCCGACGAGCCGCGCCCCGCTTTGATCCAACAAGGGTGTGTGTGTGTGTGTGTGTGTGTGTGTGTGTGTGTGTGTGTGTGTGTACACATCTATGTTCTATGTCTTTTTGATTGTACTGTATGTGTGTGTCTGTGTGTCTATCTATGTATTTTTTATTGTGTGTAGTGTGTGTGTGTGTGTGTGTGTGGTTGTGTTTGTTGTATGACTGTTTCTGTATGTGTGTTTGTAGGTTTTTTCTATTGATGTGACTTTCTCCCTGTGTGTCTTTGTTTTTGTTTGAGTATTCCTGTGTGTGTGTGTGTGTGTGTGTGTGTGTGTGTGTGTGTGTGTGTGTGTGATGGCGATGCGAGAGAGAGAGAGAGGGGGGGGGGGGGGTCTTGAGACGTGTTCCATCACCCAGAGCGAGGGGCACAGAAGGCAAAGGCAGCAATTCCAGCCCTGACGAGATGAGATTGGATTTGGCACGAGCTGGCCCATGGGAGAGGCACCGTGCCGCTGTCTCATCACGTTTGTCGCTTCCCCGAACCCCCCCCCACACACACCCCCCACACACACACACACCCCCACACACACACCCCTCTCCTCCTTCCTTTTTACAATCTCACCTCAAATCAGTCAGTCAGTCAGGACACACACACACACCCACACACACACACACACACACACACACACACACACACACACACACACACACCTCCCACCATCCCTCCACTGTGTGTTCAGTGTAGCCTGCAGCAATGAGAAGCAAGGAGACCCTGGAAGACCTCTGTGTGCGTCTTCTCCGCAAAACAAACACAGAACAGGACCTTCCGTGATGAAAAACAGAAAGAATAAATCTGAATTTATAGTTTGGCTGTCTGATTGCTTATTCTGAAGGCAGAATGTCTCTCTCTCCCTCTGTGTGTGTGTGTGTGTGTGTGTGTGTGTGTGCGCGCGCACGTATGCCTATGTGTGTGGGTCTGTGCGTCTTTCTCTGTGTGTTTGTGCATGGGACTTCAAACAGCCATTGCTGTGTGTGTGTTTATGTGTGTGCGCGTGTGTGTGTGTGTGTGTGTGTGTGTGTGTGTGCACGTGCAAATGAGTGAGCGGTTTCATTTTGCCACCATGCAGGAGCCTGTGCTGTGCTGTGTAAACAGCTGGTTTGTTTTCTCATAAACTCAGTTAGCTGGGGACTGCTGCTATGCTTCCTCCCTATTGCCCCCTCTGCCACACACACACACACACACACACACACACACACACACACACACACACACACACACACACACACAGAGAGAGAGAGAGAACACGAATGCCCACACTTATACAAGCTCATGTGTTGCCTCTGAAATTACTGTTTGCCTATCTCTACCACACACATGCACGCGTGCTTGGATACACACACACACACACACACACACACACTCTTACACTCACACACAC
>JAODXP020000029.1:23298924-23303924 GCA_027497455.2 Sardinella longiceps
TCTGTGGCGCTCTGCCGCCATAAATGTCACCACACTAAATATGTGTGAAAGCTAATTATACTGCACATCATCTGCCTGACTTCTCCAATATGCTTATTAAAGTGGTGTCTCTGTGTGTGTGTGTGTGTGTGTGTGTGTGTGTGTGTGTGTGTGTGTGTGTGTGTGTGTGTGTGTGTGTGCTCTCGTCCAGGCCTGAAGAAGATCCTGAGGCAATGAGGGACATGCGCAGTGAAATTCTCCAGATGAAAGCTCTGGAGCGACTCACATCCACAGTAAGTGGCTCCCATTGCATGTCTGTCCCTTTGACCCCCCCCCCTCCCTTTCCCCCTCCAGATTCCCCTTGTCTTGTTTAAGTCCCCTCCAACCCTCTGCCTCTCCCACTCCCACTAGTAGGCCTACCCTCATCCTTCTCCAGGATTCCTGGATCCATAGATCCAAACCTCACCCTGCTTCTATCTAGAAAATAGTAAATTATAAAATAATTATTGATAAGTCTCTGCCATGATGCACTTATCTTTTAGTATTTTTTTTTTATTAAATTTGTGTATGCTGTGTTCATATTCTGAATTTTGGGGATTTTGGTTTGGATTTTTTAATGGTAAAAAATGGCTACTGAGTTCCTTATTTTCATGACATGAGGTATAATAATGCAATAATGTCAAAATGTTTCAGATTATTGGCCTTGTTGTTGCAACTGATTACATGGAAATTGCCATAGTTTGCCATAGTGTGTATCGCAATGCAATATAGATGGAAATATAATCAGCATGGCAGTCTAGAAGAGTAGCAGTTCACAGATGTACAGTATCTCTCTGCAGTCAAGGTTGTTATGGTCTGAATGGAGTAAGTTTCCCCAAGATTTAGAAAAAAAGAAGATGTCTTCTTGTTTAAGTAGAGTAGCTGCTACAAGGGCCTAACTTCTGTGCTGGGGGTAAGACAAGTTTTCTGTGAGTCACCAGTTGTGGCTAATAATGGCATTTTGTGGCTGTGTGCCACTTTATCTCTGCTGCCATATTCAGCTCCTTGTAGTGTCGCTCTCCATATGGACTGCTCTTCACTACTAAGCACAGAGTGAATAGAATACAGTCTTTTGAATGTCCCAAGAGCACTACAGAAAGTCTGGAGGCCTGATGTATTTAAGGGTGATCTCTGATGGCTCAAATCCAGCAGAACATGATGACTGTAGGCTGAGCTTGGTGTTCATCCCAGATGGACAAGATTCTCTTGATCTTCTTGGCCTATTGGCATCTTCTTGGTCTTCTCTGAATTTCAATACTGTCTGAATCATGGAGGCGTCTCTCATACAGAGTGTTAAGGGTTCCACAGTGGTCAGATAGATTAAAACATCAAGATCAGCTTTCACTGGGACGCCAATTCTCACCAGAACCTCTGTCAGCAAAAATAAAAAAAGGCTCAAGGAGCTTTGCATGGAAGTGTCTGAGCTAATCAGAGTCACTCTGTACCAATTAGCACTTACAACTTCCATAGACTCACTAGACAAGGAAATTTGAGATATCCAGACAGGCAAAATGGGTTCGTTAAGCTACAAGCAGTTTGAGTACGAGCATTTTGATGTCCATGGCTTAGAACTCGATGCATAGCAAGTGATCCTTGTTCTGTATACTCGACTTAATAGCTCATCTCACATGGGGCAACACCTGTCCCTAGGTCAAAGGATTTCCAGACGTGTTCCTGGATAATCATTAGCAAGGCCATAGTTATTGTATAATTTGCCTAGATAGCTCACTAGACTTGTATCGAAATGAACATAGTAAATGCCGTGAAAGTAGAACGATGCTCCTTCACGAGATTGATCCGAGTCAATCTTCTAATCTGAGGCAGATACTCGCACTAATCGCGTAATTGATCAGTGGATGTTGACAGTCACCGACATATATACGTATATGTTTATGAGTTAGCGAGAGCGAGAGCTAGAGTCAGCGAGTGAGCTATAGCGCGAGAGTTTGACTGTTTGAATTACTCAACGCGATTAGTGACTTCTCAGCAGCACTTACAACTGTCGATACACTCTGTTAGACAGGCGATCACCATTGACATATGCAGACATGCTAAATGGAGGATTAGTTAGGCCAGAAACAGCTTCAATAACTGCTTTGTTTGGTTGTTAGCTTACTGGATGACGCCACCGGATCCTGCATAGGTTCTCTTTAAGTGATACATAATTAAGAGTGATTGTCTGAATTTCTGAATATTCTTTTAAACTGTATTGCAAAATACAGGTCTGGCAAAAAGACCATTTTTGAAAAAATTAGGATATCTATACCAGCTACTGACACCAGTAAATTGTTCTGTTGGTGGCTATGCTGATGTAGACTCTATGTACAGTATGCTTAACAGAAAAATGTCTAGATCACTGCACAGTGCACACATTGGTATAGAATGTGTATATGAGTGATGATGGCTACCCAGAGCTTCTGTCAGCTCCTGTGTGTGTGTGTGTGTGTGTGTGTGTGTGTGTGTGTGTGTGTGTGTGTGTGTGTGTGTGTGTGTGTGTGTGTGTTTGTCCCTCTGGTCTCTCACACGTTTGCTGGGAGGTCCCTATGGTGTCTATCTGTGAAGCTCATCTCAGAGCTTCAGTAGGAGCTGGCAGAAATCCCATCTGTCATTTAAACACAGCCGTCTGTCCGTCCGTCTGTCTACTCAACTGTGTCTGCAGCACTGGGACCTGCAGTGGATCCATCTTCCTTCACTGGAGATGTGGCCCTTCAGAACTGTTCACACACACATACACACACACACACACACACACACACACACACACACACACACACATACTTTCACCACATACACACACACACACACACACACACACACACACACACACACATAGATATAGAGATAGTTTTTTCCTTTCTGTGATGCATGCACATCTACACACACACACACACACACACACACACACACACACACACACACATTCCCTCTCTTATCAGCAATCATCTCATCCTCCTGCACGTGTCAGGAGCACAGCACGGCCCTATTAACCGAGCAAGAACATGGGGTTCATCTTCAGGCGTCCATTTACCTCTTACTCACCCCACTACCCCCACTCCACCTCCATCTACCCCCCCTTACCCACCCCCATCTAGCCCCCTTACCCCACTCCCATGTACCCCCCTTACCCCCACCCCCCATCATCACCCCCCCCCCCCCTTCCCCACTCCCATGTACCCCCTGAAGCCCCACCCAGTTAAAGAGGCGTGCCGCAGCTCTAATGATCTAACCCGGTTCCCTGTGGTGCTGAGGTGAGCCCCAGAGGACCCCATTAAGCCCAATCAGACCAGTTCCTGGAAGTCCAGCGTGGTGCCGTCTGTAGTTTATTTCACACGATATGTAGAAATGATCATGTCTAATGAGTTAGTGTAGCGAGCGAGTGAGCGAGGCCTGAAAACAAGTCCCCTTACACACACACACACACACACACACACACACACACACACACACACACACACACACACACACACACACACACACACACACACACTCTCAGGTCAATCATGTTCCTTAATGAATCATTCTTAATGCAGGGGCTGCTACTGAGACACTTACCATTCGTTTTCCATCATATGCAGGGCTTATCGTTTGAATCACATTAACTGTCCCGGGGCGCACTCAAGAACACACACACACACACACACACACACACACACACACACACACACACACACACACACACACACACACTCTCTCTCTCTATCTATTTCTCTCTCTCTCTTCTTCTCTCTTGTTGGGGTCACACTCAAGAACACCCACACTCTCTCTCCATTTCTCTCTCTCTCTTTCTTTCTCTCTCTTCTTCTCTCTTGTTGGGGTCACACTCAAGAACACCCACACTCTCTCTCCATTTCCCTCTTTCTTTCTTTCTTTCTTTCTTTCTCTCTCTCTCTCTCTCTCTCCTTCTCTCTTGTTGGGGTCAGAATCCATTTCACACTGATGGTGATGTGATGTCTCATCGTTATCACATTCAATTCCCACATATCATCTCGAAGAGGTCACAAAGGTCTACTGCTGTAGTCTTCCTTCGCTCTGAGTGAAACGGAAGTCAGGAAATTGATTTTGTGTTTCTACGCTCTAACACTTGAGCCAGGAGGTCAAGAGCATGGATGGAGGGAAAGAACAGGATGCCCGAATAAAATCCTACATGCTCATTTTCATAAGCTGCTTTCGAAAACACATTTTGTTTTTAAAAGTTTCTTTCAGTTTCTTCTCTGCGAGCGTTTCTTGACAACCATTCAGCTAGAAGAGATATATTTCTTGGTTAGATGAATGATTATTTATGGAGAAATATGATATCATATTTCATAATAATAGATTTTTTGTCACTGGGTCTTTATTTGATGAAGCTGAGCCAGGTGTGTATGGTAACCTTTTTCAAAAAGCAATAAGATCCTGTGAAAGCATCCATTAGCCTCTCTAGCTTATTGCTGAAGCTTAACAGTGGAGTGGAAGAGAGAAGAGAGGTGATAGGAAACCCTGTCTGCTCGCTCAATTAAAACTAAATTAGGGAGTTTAAAGGTTGTTTGAAGCCAAATCACCAAGCATCTTTTTTCTGGAATCTATTTCACCTTCCCAAACAAGTATTGATGCAGTTGTAGTGGTGGGTACAATAGCTGTGTGACTTGAGCTTCTTAAATGTTTTTCTCTTCACGTCTGGCTAGTCTTTGAATGAGGCATGAGGTAAGCATAACCAAAGACTTAAAGAAAAAGGTTCCTATTGAAAGGAGATTGCCATTTATTCCATCCAACGTCTCCATGATCAGAGATTGCGTGCGCCTTATTCAGAAAGCAGCTGTGTGTGTGTGTGTGTCTGTGTGTCTGTGTTTGTGAGAGAGAGAGTGTGTGTGTGTGTGTGTGTGTGTGTGTGTGTGTGTGTGTGTGTGTGTGTGTGTGTGTGTGTGTCTGTGTTGTGT
This sequence comes from Sardinella longiceps, assembly GCA_027497455.2. Classification (NCBI taxonomy): domain Eukaryota; kingdom Metazoa; phylum Chordata; class Actinopteri; order Clupeiformes; family Clupeidae; genus Sardinella; species Sardinella longiceps. The sequence continues at coordinate 23,303,856 of JAODXP020000029.1, forward strand.
GAGAGTGTGTGTGTGTGTGCGTGTGTGTGTGTGTGTGTGTGCTGTTGTGTGTGTGTGTGTGTGTGTGTG
>JAODXP020000029.1:23313924-23316424 GCA_027497455.2 Sardinella longiceps
CTCTCTCTCTCTCTCTCTCTCTCTCTCTCTCTCTCTCTCTCTCTCTCTCTCTCTCTCTCTCTCTCTCTCTCTCTCTCTCTCTCTCTCTCTCTCTGTTTTCTGTTCTATTGTTGATGCTGCCATTCTCCGTACACAGACTTCAAGCCAAGCTTTAATATCCACCTCTCCACATAGAGGAGGGACTACACACACACACACACACACACACACACACACACACACACACACACACACACACACACACACACACACATCCAGGCAGGCACGCTTCAACTTCTTACGTCTTCAAGTACACACCTCCCTAAAAGTGCATGCCGCCCCCCTAAGAAAGCATACAGATGCTCTCTCTCGGTGTCTGTGTGTGTGTGTGTGTGTGTGTGTGTGTGTGTGTGTGTGTGTGTGTGTGTGTGTGTGTGTGTGTGGCAGAGGGAAGAGGAGGAGGAGAGAAGGAAATGAGAGGGAGGAGATCACACACACACTGGAGCGCGCGCACACACACCCCCTCTCACACACACTCCCTCTCACTCATGAGAAGTCTATCATAGAGACACCTTAGGAGAAAACCCTTAGAAGGACCACTCCTTCATCACTCTCCTCACACACTCACACACACTCACACTCACACTCACACACTTTGTTTTTGAGCAGACTGAAAAGAGACTCATGCCCTCTCTCTGCCCTGCCAACTCTTTGCTGTGTGTGTGGCGTGGTGGTGCAGTTGAATACTTTTGTTTTGCTTGTCTTTGGAGACTGATTTTTGGGAGGTTTCAACTTATTTTGTCTAGAAACTTCCAGAGATTTCACTCTTTTTGGACTTGAGCGGAGTTTGTTTGGAGTGTCTTTTTTTTCTTGGGGGTAGTTGTTTAGACTGGTTTGGTTTTTTGGCATTTGGGATTTGGGATTGGGATTGCGATCATGGGGACGATGTCGTGGGACTGCGGGCTGAAGCACCTGTTCTCTGTGCCCCCGGCTTTGCAGCAGGGCAGCGTGTGTGGACTGCGGCCGCCTGATGAGCTCTCCCGTCTGGAGATGGTGCAGCGCCTCGCCAAGGACGGATGCCGCTTCCTCCAGAACAACTACCGCCTGCCCGACAGGACCGCACCGGTGAGTCCCTTTTGGACATCTCTCTCTCTCTCTCTCTCTCTCTCTCTCTCTCTCTCTCTCTCTCTCTCTCTCTCTCTCTCTCTCTTACTCCATCCATCTCCCCTCTCTGTCCCTTTGTCGCTTTTTTTCTCTCTCTTTTTATAGTCTTCTCTGCCACTCGCTCGCTCTTATCACGCTCTCTCCATCTCTGTGGTGGCACCTGTTGCCGTGGTAACAGACTCTGCTTACTTATCTTGATGCGTTTGTTGTTGTTGTTATCGCTATGATAATTCCATCTCATTTGCATTTTCGAGGGATGTTTGCGAGTCCTCCACGGGTTATACAAGCGCTCGTGTTTACTTGCTTGTACATGTAAAGCATAAACTATAACCGTTTTTGAACAGATTTTTTCGAAAAATAAACTAAAAATAAAGTCTTACATAATAATATTTGGTATTCACAACCAGATACAGAATGTTTATTATTTATGATTTATTGTGTATTGTGCTGCTTTTGAGTATCACATCTTCTGGATGTACTTCCCCTGTGTATTCATGAGCATGATTGAGTTACAATCTCAAAGCTATGTAAAACCTAACCACACAATCAAAGCCAAGGTGTGTGTGTGTGTGTGTGTGTGTGTGTGTGTGTGTGTGTGGTGGTAGCAGTACGACATGACTTGCCATCACAAACAGGAGTTGGCACGTCACTTCAAAGGGATTCCCCGCTGTTACCTGTGTCACCAGGTGTTATTGTTCATTAGGCAGAGAGTCTGCCATTCTAACAGACAGACAGACAGACAGACAGACAGACAGACAGACAGACAGGTGTGAGATGTTGTCACTGCTGGTGCATGATGGGAGCACGGAGCGGTGTTCCAAGCGGATGGTTTGGGGTCGCGTCTCTTCCCCGTGCGGCGGAGAGGGAGCTCTTTGACTCCTCCCCCTGAGTGAACAAGCGCGTGAGCCAGAGAGACACGCCGCCTGGCTGGCCTGCCTGGTCTCTCTCTCGTGTAAACATCGGGCACCCTGTCGCACTAACTCAGCGTGAAGGATTCCTGGACGGGGAGGAATTGTTAAGGCATGCGCACATACACTCACACACACACACACACACAACACACACACACTCACACTCACACACACACACACACATACACACACACACACTCATACAGCACACACACTCACTCACTCACACACACACACACACACACACACACACACACACACACACACACAAATAACAGCACACCCTCATGCATACACAGCCAGCACTCCTGAAGACACACTCCATCACACATTCACATTACCTCTCAGAGACACCGACATACAACCTCTCTCTCTCACACACACACACACACACACACACACACACACACACACACACACACACACACACACACACACACACACAC
>JAODXP020000029.1:23321424-23328924 GCA_027497455.2 Sardinella longiceps
GTGATGGCTTAGAACAATTCGATTCAGCATCTTCCATATACAGTAAGACAATATGTCTGACAAATAGCACAACAGATAAAAAGATATTTACTGGTAGGCTACTTATAGACAGATAATTTTACATGTAAGAAAATCCAGGCATCCCAGATCATCCATGACATGACATTCACAACATAAATGCACATACTGTACTCAAAAATACAATTGTGCACCAATGTAGTAATATAATACTAATAATATAAAATAGTATACTGTACAAAACATCAGTACAGTTATGACAATATATCACAGCCCAGTGCAGGGGCCGTTGGTTGGAACAGTATGTCATCTCTGTCTAGGTCGTCCAAGCCCCATCCTGTCCAACGCTTCCACTCCAGGCGAGGCAGCGGAGGAAAGAGGGGATTATGAGGTAATGTCCTGACAATGGAGTGGACGCCATCCACACCACGGAGGAGAGGAGGACAGGAAAGAGGGGAAGGAAAGGGAGGAATGAGCCGTTGCGGGAGAGAGAGAGAGAGCGAGAGCGACAGAGAGAGAGAGAGAGAGAGAGAGAGAGAGAGAGAGAGAGAGAGAGAGAGCAAAAAAAAAAACAGTGCAGCCTGGGTCGGGGAGCTCGATAGCTTCTGTCCCAGCCATGGCCTCGAATCCCTTCTGGGTCTCGACTGCTTTTGTTGGCCTGGTTTTTATGTGGCGCTTGTGGGTAACTAACCGCCCTGTGAGAACCGGCTATGATCATCTCTTGTTCTTTTGTCTCTAAAGAATCAGGGTGGTCAACTCTCTCAACCCTTATTGTTCTTCTCTGCTTGCCATACTTACTGTACACCCAGTGACCACACAGGGAACGTTTCAGATAGCCTGGACACAAGCACAGTTAGCAACTTAGTTGGTTGGCTATGGGAATTTGCAATGCAAGTAACAAAGTTGCTAACTTAGTTAGTGGCTATGCAATGTGTAGCCGGTGGCAGTCCGCACCGCACACGTGTCTCGAACCTGCCACCCTGCAAGCTACACACTCCTGGCGTGGAGTAGCACGCTCTAGTCTGGCTGAGCTAAGGACGAGCTTCTAATCCGCCGTTAGAAGCGCCCATGGAATGGGTGATGAGGACTTACACGTACTGCCTCCAAGCTAGCCGAGCTAGCTGGCTTCCGTTACAAATGCAACCAACAAAGTTGCTAACTTAGTTAGCAACTTTATTTTTGGGAAACGTATGCCTGTCCTTGACATGAATGGAGCCATTTCTGATAATTTGTACACAAGTGAAGGGTAGCAGTGGACTTCACTTATTTGCTTCTCATGTTTGGCCCTTTGTGTTGTGTTGTGTTGACGGTCCGTTGCAGATAATAACCGTGGTTGCATCACCATGATGCATCTTGATAATGAGACGGCTCATCCTGTCTCTGCAAGCACACATGATTAGCGCTCTATTCTCGGCTAGGCTTCTGCGCTAGCTTGTGCAAGTCTCAGTGGACTTGTGAAAGTTGCAAAGGAACCTTCCCCAGTCTCTGTCAGTATTTACACTAGTGATTTTATCTGATTTTTTTGCTCACACACACACACACACACACACACACACACACACACTTCGGTGACCTAATGAGAATTCTCTGGAAGACTGGTTTGTGTGACGGGTCTGCTCCCACAGCCTGCTAGCGCATGTTAGCATTCCTGTGCTCATCCTGAGGTAAAGTTACGAGTCTGGGCTCACTGTGGGCTTAACATTAACATTAACATTACTCTCCCGTAGCATGTGAACCCCTAATGCATTGTTGAAGGAGTAGTTTGAAGCCCGCACATCCAAAAAATGTCCGACCTGGGAGCTGGACAACCAAATGACCAGATAGAGATGAAAAAAGTCAGCTTCAACTAGGATTTTTTGCTCCCACTTTTTATTTTTACGTAATGTTTTGGGTTAACTACCTTCTTCAGACGCCAACGCCTAATGCATCCCCAGAAGTAAAGCATCCTTGAAGCATCACCACCAGGGGTTAAATCCCCCCCCCCCCCACCCCCCTTGATTGAGCTCTCCTCTCCCACTCTCTTCTGCTGCTCTACGCAAACATCTTCGACATCTCCCAGGCCTGTCAAAACCACACGCACATTCCTTCTGGCTCTTTCCAGACCACATGTATGAAGTATTCTCTTGTTTAAGAACAGACACCCCACCTTCCTTCAGTCCCCCCCTGACCTCTACATATCTCCCCCAGACTACTCCGGGTCCAGACCCCCGCGCCAGAGAACGGCTTATGTAATACTCACATACTTTTCATTAAGTGTTCAAGCGTCACAGCCCCTGCGCTCTCACGAAATGTTTCTAATATGGTGTGTGTGTGTGTGTGTGTGTGTGTGTGTGTGTGTGTGTGTGTGTGTGTGTGTGTGTGTGTGTGTGTGTTTCCAACTACTGGTAGTGTATTTTCACAGAGTAGCTAATTGTTGATTTTTGCGTAATAACATGGAAGGCCTTGTTCTAGTTTGTGTATGTAGTGTGTGTGTGTGTGTGTGTGTGTGTGTGTGTGTGTGTTGAGAGAGAGAGAGATTGCAGCTGTATTTTGATTGGCTGCTGGGCTCCACGGTGGTTGCTGTTGTTGGATGCGGACTAGAGAAAAGTGGCCCAAAGGGAATTAAACTTTTTTTTTTTTATAGTTGTTATCAGGTACATCAGCCGTGTTTTAATGATTTTTTTTCCCCCAGTGCCCTCTTGGGCCCTGTTTGTTCATTACGCTGTTTTGACAGCGTTGCATAACGATAAACCAATCTGATTGATGCTTTTCATCACAGCCGACGCAAACCTCTTTTTTTTGTGCCAAGCGCTTGGAGAAAAAGGAGAAGTTCACAGGCTCTCTCTCACACACACACACACACACACACACACACACACACACACACACACACACACACACACACACACACACACACACACACACACACACACACACACTTGATTCTTTCAAGACCCCAATGGACTGCAAAGTGATCCCCTCCATATAAATGTTGGTTGGGAAAAAAGGGGGGAAGTGTCTAATGTTTGGATTAGATCCGATCGCGTCGGGGCAGGACCCTGCATACTATTCGTGGAATGTTTGAGAACGTTCCGGACAAGAATCCAGGCCAGCCGGGGGTCCGGAGGCCCCTCTTAGGTAACACTCGTGTCTTTGGGGGTCTCGCAAGGGTCGGCCCACAGTGACGTCAAATCGTTACCTCCTGACCTCCGCCAGAGGACGCGAGGGTGAGAGGGGTCACGTCAGAGTCGCCCAGTGTTTGACTCGAGGAAGGGTTCTGCATTTCCTCTCGTCTGAGTGCGCTCCGTAGGCCCAGTGCTAATGTGCATCCTGTGCCCAGACAGATACTTAGCCTGCCCATCCTGCAGGTGCTCAAGCACACACACACACACACACACACACATCTGTTGCGACTAACGACCCAGCCCTGACCTTTCCTGTCCCGTCCACTTTTCCCACAGTCCTTTGCAGCGCCTACTGATTTTCTTGTTAATGGTTGCCTGTCGCCGTTACATAAAACTTGAGCAGTAACAGAACACACTCCGCTAGAGATCCACGATTACTGTTTCAACCCTCTCTGACGTAGCTGGTTGTAAGTACATCTTGGTGTATTTATCTCTTGGAGTATTTATCTCTCTCTATTCCTCCACTCTCTTACCCAGTGTTGGTCCACTTGTGATCTGCCTCATCAGTCAGACATGATGGCTCATAAAAGTCCCTGCAAGCCTCCTTTGGCCCTCTGACTCCTCTCCCATAATGCCTTTCTGCACAGGTCAAAGGTCAAGCAGTAGTGAACAACCCGCTGGACTCTGAGAGGCTCTTTACTTGACCCTCTGATCTGTGGTCAGCTTCTAGGACCGTTACAATTGTGTGTGTGTGTGTGTGTGTGTCACCTCTGATCTGTGGTCAGCTTCTAGGACCGTTACATGGGAGTCGTGTTCATGGGTATTGTTAGTGTGTGTGTGTGTGTGTGTGTGTGTGTGTGTGTTAGTGAATGTGTGTATGTGTGTGTCTTTGTGTTTGCTAGGTTGTTGAGCAACGTTGCATAAGTGGGCCTTCCCATTGTATTTCAGCAAGACAGGGTGTTTTATGTGTGTTTGTGTGTGTGTGTCTCAGTCTCTGACATTGTTTGAATTGTGTGGCAAATTTAGCATTCTGCTTGAGAGTGTCGGTGTTAATGTCAGTGTACTCAAAATGACATAAACCAAAGATTGCATTGTTGCGTGTGTGTGTGTGTGTGTGTGTGTGTGTGTGTGTGTGTGTGTGTGTGTGTGTGTGCGCGCGTGTGTGTGCGGTATGTACTGTATGCGCCTAAGCTTTGTTATAGTTGGGTGTGCTCCATGACCAGGGGTCAAGGCCTGGATCTGGGACATTCTGTCCAGCGACCCTGGCCTGCGTCAGAGTTTTTACTTTTATTATTTTTTTATTTTTATTTTTTTCTTCCTCCCGGCCCCCTGGCACTCCACCCCATATCCAGCAATCTTGCTGCTGTTACGTGAGCGCCACTTTTCAGCGCTGCCGGTTGGGAGCCCATTTATTCCAAAGGCACCCTTTTGTGCAAATTCACAGGGTGCACTTCCCTTCGCCTGAAAACTGAAGTGTGGTCAACGTCAATGGCGCCTTACACTTACATAAGTCACTGCAGAGATAGGGGCTGAGATGGATGGTCGGTTCTGCAACATCACTTCTCCCCCCGCATACTTATTCTGATCAAGATGGATGGCATGATGGATTGATATTATACTAATAAGGCACTAATAATGATCTGGCCAATTTAGCATATTTTTACCTTTTGAGGAGTGATTTTATCATGGCATTCCAGAGTGATTCAGCATTGTTCTAGAATTTGCTTCGCCTGGCAGCAGTTGGATTGAGTTCATTGTGACATCATTAAATAGAATCAGGGTTGCATAGTCGGATGTTGGCGTTTTTTGTGTTTGCTTTTCTTTATCTGCAAATGTGTGGTGAATGCTCGAAAAGAGTTTTTAGAAGGCAGAACATGCAGGATGAGCTGGACGAAGAGTTACTGGTGAAATGAAATGTTTACACCAAATTGATGAAACTGAACTGTTCAGAGGAGACATGTTTTCCATGGAATTGTTTTTTAGAATAAAGTATTTACAGAATTTGAAGACAGCTAAGCTGTACTTGAAGATGGGGCGGATTAAAGAGATACAGACTCAGATAGCTTTGCATCAGAAAGCCCAGAAAGCTGGCACTGAGAGAGATACACTATGTCCTAGATCTGGCTCTCTTTTACTTACTGCAACAGGTTCAGCCCTGTATTAGTAGTGGGCCTGAATGCTAGGCTACTCAAAGCAGCCGTCAAGCTTTAACCACATGACTATAGTCATAGCAAAAGAACCGTATGACTTTATAGTCATAGCAGAACAAAAGTGTCAACTGATAAACACTAGAAAAACACTCGGAGAGTGCGGACCTCCGCCAAGGCAATATGGTCACAATATAAATTCCAGAAGGCGTTCTTGATCACCCGTCACCACCAAAATTTAATGGGTTCTTCCTTGGGCAAAGACGCACCTGATCTTGTAGAAATTTCATCCAAATATGTGCAACTTTCCAAGTTATTTTGTAAACAGACAGACAGACAGACAAACACAGGTGAATGCAGGTGAAAACAACCTCCTTGGCGGAGGTAAAAAATAAGCATAAATGCAAACGAATAAAAGCAACTCCTCTTAGTAAAGCTTTACTCCTGACTCTTGAGTCACTAGCCATTGCGCTGGGCTAAGGAAGTCATTATGGCACCGGTATAATACAGTATTATGGGATAGCTTTCGGCGTGTGCTGGAGTCATGGAGACTGTCTGGCTTTTGTGAGCCCAGGCCCAGTAGGAGTCATCACTCTGTCTGTTCCGTCAGAGCACCCCAAGGCCCCAAGGGCTTTCTAGGAGCACCCAGTGGACATCTGTAATCTGTCTACTTCCTCTCTGCATTGTGTGCTTCATGAACAGCAGTCAGACTTTTGACTAATAGCAGCAACCATAGAGGAGAAGAACTCCAGTCTAAGTGACCTTGTCATAGGGACTGGAATAGTGGTCAGAAATATTATGGTCAGATCGTCTCCTTAAAGGAAAATACCAGAGTGAATTCAAACATAGCCCTGTTGAAAGAGCTTACTAAATGCGCTAGTTAGCGAGTGGAACAAAATCATTTGGTACAGCACAGACCGAACGCAGAAGCGAATAGGCACTTTACACTGAATCAATGGGACCGTTGGGACTGTTGGAAACCGAAAGTAAGATCTGAGGTTAAATTGACTCATTGTAAAGTGTTTAGCGTTCGCGTTATGTCAATGCTGTTCGAAATTCTTTCATTCCATGCGAAATATATTGCTGTTAGAAGGCTTTTGCAGCAGGGCTATACTTAAACTTACTCCGGTATATTTCTTTAAAGTCATCGGAATCGGAATCAAATGGGAAAAAGTGATCAAACTTATTAAAGTATTATAAACTAAATTAAATGTAACTTTGTCAAACTAGAGGGTTGTGCTTTGGCACATCTGGTTCCAATTATTGTCTATTATCTGCTTTCATTTTAGTTAGCTTCCTTTTCAATTAGGATTCATCAACTTTAAACAAAAACTGTCTTTGACTCGTCTGTCCACGTCTGCCCTTCCGCCTCGGCCAGACAGAGCGCACCTGGGCTCTTTGGTGTCAGGTGACCTCATCCTGGCTGATTCCGGATTCACCTGGGCCAGGTGGTGCTGAAGTGTGAGTCACGACTAGGAAGACGCTTTCACGCTTGGCTAGGTCTCGCTGTTAAGCAAACAACACACCCACAGACTCAACACAAGCCAGACGCTGTTAAATGCTCTATAAAAAAATTATTTCTAACACAAGGATCTCAGCCCACGTCTTGGGATTTAAAAATAAAGAAATAAATAAAAAGCTGAAGTGAATACTTAGCTGATTAATAATCACTTTGCACCCCAGGTGTGATTTGTTATAATGAAATCTGACTAAACATTCAGGAAAGATGTGTGTGTGTGTGTGTGTGTGTGTGTGTGTGTGTGTGTGTGTGTGTGTGTGTGTGTGTTTTGTTTCTTTTAGTGTTGGAGTGTATGTATAATTTTGTGTGAGACTGTTTGTGTGTGTGTGTGTGTGTGTGTGTGTGTGTGTGTGTGTGTGTGTGTGTGTACGTGTGTTTTGCAGTGTTGCACAGCTGTGTTACTCTGCCAGGTGTGCCTTCAGAGTGGGTATCAGGTACCTCAAAATCCCCTGTTGCCATCTCAGGCATCAAAGCCTCCTGTCAGGACTCAGTCAGGATGGTAGATTCAGAGCTGTGTGTGTGTGTGTGTGTGTGTGTCTGTGTGTGTGTGTGTTTGTGCGCGTGTGTGTGTACATTTGCTTGTGCGCACATGTGCCGACTGGCAAAAGCATAGCAGGCCTCTATTGAGCTGAGGGATGAAAGCAGGTATCGATCACACCTGATCCCAGCACAGTGACTGACAGGCCACATCAAAGAGAGGTGCAGAAATGTA
>JAODXP020000029.1:23361424-23378368 GCA_027497455.2 Sardinella longiceps
TCACAGCTCCACAGTTGTCATGGGGCTGATCGGGGGGTATGGGGGGGGGGGGGTATTGTACATGGTCCCATCTTTCACAGATTTCTGTGTATGAGAAACTATGAGAAACGTTAATAAAAAGTCTCAAGGTGTTTGTTCATTTTTCAACCACTTCTTTGAATATGGAGATGTCTATATAAATTCTACAGTATGGTTGATTCTGGAATGTTCTTCATCTACAGGTAACGAGGGCACCCAGAACTGCGGTCCAGAGGTGAAAGCCAGTATTCACTACCTGCACATCATAGACAATCAACAAACCCTGTTTGAGCTCTCCCACAGACTGGAGCCCAGAGCTTAACAACAGCACCCCCTGCTGTTTGTGTGTGTGTGTGTGTAAGCACAACCAAGATACACCAACTTCTCGACCCACTGAGAGACGTTTGTGTACAAATGGCGCCCTCTTGTGGCCGATATGACAAGCAAGAACTCTTCCGCTGCCACACAAAGCGGAGCAGCCTGTCACAAAACAAAACAAGCACCTATAACTGGACCTTCACTGGGCAGCCGGTCACAAAACAAGCACCTATAACTGGACCTTCACCGGCTTGCTCTGTCTGACTGACAGAAGTAGTGAACTCACACCTGAAGTCACCGCCACTTACCTGTCAGTGAACAGTTTTTTTTTTTTTTTTCGCTTTTTCCTTTGCCATATTGGGGAAGAAACACTCAGCCCCTCTTCTCTTCTCAATCCTTGACATTATTAATGGTTAAACCCACTTCTATGGACCTCACTAAGGACAAGAAAAGAGAGGTTTGGAAAGATGTCACGAAGAAGCCAATATTTATAAGATATAAGATTATACAGGTGCCTGGGCACTGAGGGATCTCACTCACGGACCTACAGAATATACTGGATCAGCAGGCACACAGTTGACCTGGAGTTTGCCTCATGAAAGAAATAATGAATAAAAAAACCACAAGATAACTTAACTAAAAACCAACAATGCTTGTTCCCGTTGTGCCACAACTCTATCTATAGTCTACTCTCCACACAGATGAAAATGCCTCCCCTGCCTCCAGTCTTTGAAGTTTTTGTGTTGTGTTTTACTATTTAATAATAATAACTAACATCGATTTCATCCTTGTCGTGATTTCATTGGTTCAGAACACAAAAGCACTGAGTTGTGGGTTCATTTCAACATGACAAATGTTCTATTGCTCCTAGAACCACAGAGGCTGTAACGTAGAAACACTGTTACAGTACATTCATATGTTATTATTATTTACAACCATCAAGAAGGTCTTTGCCATTATTTGTGGTGGCCCACGAGTTGAATTCTGACATTGACACAAAACTGATGTGTCGACCAGCTGTCAGACAGAGCATGTGCGACAACGGGGTTCATATTGCATCTGCCACCAGTTTTCAATTTTCACTTTTTTTGTACAAAGACATATGTATATTTGTACACATATTTGTTGTTACGGAAAGCCATTGGCAGTGTTACTTCACAGATGGGTCAACCATATTCTTTGCCAGGATTGGGTGTTTGGAGAGTGTATGTTTGTGTGTGTGAGTGAGTGTGTGTGTGTGTGTGTGTGTCTGTGTGTGTGTGTGTGTCTGTGTCTGTGTGTATGTCTATGCGTGTGTGTGTCTGTGTGTGTGTGCGTGTGTGTGTGTATGTATGTGTGTATGTCTATGCGTGTGTGTGTCTGTGTGTGTGTGTGTGTGTGTCTTTGGGGGGGATTTGGATAGCACGTTTTGTTGGTTTCTATTTGGCTGTGGTGAAGCGCACGACTTTGCCACATGGTTTGTTTTGGTAACGCCAACAGGAGCAGCAACAGCTTTCCTCATGGCGACTGATGATGTCACGTGCTAAAAAAAAAAAAGAAAAAGTCCTACACTCACATTGCTATTTGCACTTGTGTTTATTTTTATTTAGTTTGTTTTATTTTTGTTTTGTTTTAAAAACCGTCTGCTTTTGTAAAAAAAATAATGTGCAAGAATGTGTATATAGATTTATAATTGTTCTGTGGTGAAACATTGAAATTGTGTTTCTTTTCTTTGTGCCAATATATTTTAAGTGGGAGAACGATGCAATATAAACCATGTAGACAGTTGTAACGCCTTATCCACGCTTTCTACACCTCCATCATGGATGCCTCTCACTCACCTACCTGTAGTTTCACTGCTGGTCCCAGAATACTGAACTGTGCCACTTTTTTGGAGACTTAAAGGACAAATCTGGAGTGAATTCTTAGTTCTGATGTTCCAGGTCACCCTGGACTGTCTGTTGGAAAGACAATGTGAATATTTGATACAACATAGACTCGATAAAAACAGGTACCCTCAGTGTGAATCAGTCAATAGTGCTGTCGTTAGTAGTTACTGATCGCTGTCTGGAGGAAAAAGAACCAGCAAATTTGATACAACATACTGTAAGCTGACTAGAGTACTGGCAGCTGACGTTAACTGAATGGGGGAATAGTGAAATGAAAGTCAAAGTATCTTTCTGTGGCCTGTTCTGTTAATGTTATCTGCTTATTTGTTATTAGATTTATGTTGCATCCTTTTTTGTTGTTGTTGTTGTTCTTTTCCCTACTAAGTACTCAGTGACCTCGAATAACAGACTTATGGGTTGATTCTCACCTGATTTCTCCTTTATTAATTGGGCACAGGGAAATGAAAAGGAAAGTAATATACTGTGCCCCATTCAGCTTATTAGCTGTCGCTTCACTTTTTGATGATCTATCAAATGTTCACACATTCTTTCCTACCAATAACACATGTTCACGTGGAATAACAGTGTTATGGATTCATTCATGCTAGATTTCTCCTTTAAATGCTGACCTTAATTCATTTGATTAAGCCAATAATCTCACTCTTGTTGGACAAGCATAGATAAATAAATAAATAATAATTAACAATCTGACATAAAATTGTCAATACTCAGGAAGACACATAACGGTAATCTTTTGAATAAGGAAACTTTTGTGAATTAATATAAGCCATGGTTAGTTGTAATATATTTTGGACAAATTTGAAGACAAACAATTACATAAAATAAGTTGATAATAAAAAAAAATGTCAACAGAGCTTTGGTGATATCAATGAGTCCTTGGGGTTTTGTGTTTCAGCTTTCTACTCCTCTGCATCCTGTAATTTGTGAGGTTTCTTGTGGGTGTTTTAATGACCCTTTGTGGACTCGTGTACATCTGCAAATGTGTCGTATCACTAAAGTGAGCAGGACAAAGAATCCTTATTTATATATCTATTTTGTTTTGTTTGTTTTAATTTATGTGTCTATACAAAGAGTTTGTGGAGAATTGTGTAGCAACTCTGTTGCTATTGATTTTCTTTTCTTTTCTTTTTTTCTCCCTTCATATGAAAGCGTTTTGGGTTGTTGATGATTGTGTCAGACTGATTTGACCAGATTGGATCTAAAGGGTGTTCCAGTGGTGTGATAATGACCTGACAAAGTGTAAGTAAGTGGCAAACAAACCCCTTAACAGCTGAGCTATGGTTTACAGATCCACCATCTCTTTTAGGGGGTTTAGCGCAGTTACTTGCTGTCAATTCACCACTGTATGGGTCAGATGGGGCCCAGTTCTGGTTTTGAGTCAGTACAGGTTCTGGTTTTGAGTCAGTACAGGTTCGATGCTACTGATGTCCTCTATACTGTGGGAATAGTCTTGCCTTCTCCATTTTATTGGAGATGGCAAATGATGATGATGATGATGATGGTCTTGAAATGATTGTGACATGCCGTGTGATGCCATAACAGAAATATTGTGTTTTTATTGCTAATGTTCAATACTGTTCTGTTCAGAAGAAAAAAAAAATCTAATACAGTTTGCATGGGGTCTAAAGTTAGTGCCCACCTAAACACAATGAGAATGGAGAAAAAAATTAAAACTTTGTCAACAGCTGAAAGTGTACATAAATATGTTTAAATATTATTTATGTTTTGAAAAAAAGATAATGTTGCAAAGCAATACAGCCATGGTGTAATTCACTTTCCCAGTTCTTGTTATAAAAAAACACACACCTGTTTTCTAAAGTATGCATTTTTACTATACAGTTCCCATGTAAATGAGCAAATAAACCATTTATGTAATGTTATGTAATGTTGTCCCATTGTCATTACTAATCCTGAATCCCTGCCCTCCACCTAATTCCTTCATATCTTTCAGAATAAATAAAATACATCTTGGCCTCTGTAAGTGTGGCACTGTCATCAAACTCAATTTAGCCACACCAACAACATCTCAGAAGATATGATCATTCATTTTGAAAGAGAGAGAGAGAGAGAGAGGAGAGGGAAACGTCTTAAGATGCACTGTCTGATTTACTGCCTTAGCCAAAGCACACTTTCCTAGGCTAGATGTAGGCTACCCACGCCGTAGTAATTGGCTCTGGACAATCATAAACTACGCTTTCACTACGAGAAAAGCAATTAGGTGTCCTCACATTCTAGAATTTTGCGGTCCAGCGCCATCTTGAGGGTAGAGCGGGGGGAAAAGCGCTACGAATTTCCCCCAGGCCAAATGAGCTATGACCAACGCCTGGGAATATTTAATACATTTAATGTCAAACTCCAGCGTTGAAGCAGTCAAAGCTCTCTATAGATCATGTATACCAGTAAAACTTTCGTTCAAAATGAAAATTACAAAAGTAACTGCTAGGTGGGTCTCCAAACTAAATATCACTAGTGATTTTAGTTTGGCGATCGCCAGGCTAGGCTCTTATAGACCTCAGGGGATTGTCCTCTGTCATTTACTGTTCACCTTGTACATGGCTGACTTCAAGTATACATTTCTGTCATGAGAATTTCTCTGACGACACTTGTATTTGCTGTGTTAGAAATGGCTAGAATGAGGAGTACAGAAGCTTTGTGGACAAACCACCTTCAGCTGAACATTACTATAACCAAAGAAATGGTTGACCCTTTCAATACAGCCCAAAACTGTTCAGCATGAGATCGTTGTGACTCACATCATGTTATAGTATAGTAACGATGAAGGCTGAATTGTATGACATAGAGTATTTATTGCAAGTCTGGGGATAATGAAGTTACTAATATGAAAACACAGCCATGGAAGAACAATGAGAAATGTCACCAATACAGATATGACAACAAAGTTTAAATCCATTATAAATGAGAGGTAATAAGTACCAACGAGGACATTTCAATATTATGGGACTATGGTACTGACAAAAAGAGATGTAATACTGAAATAAAAGCTATCACACAATTAGCAAAACACTTTTGCAGACTTTCCCACCCATGCAGATTTGCAAAACAAGCATTACATGTCCACACCTTCTGCAAAACTGTACAAACAGGGAATTGCAAAACACCACAAACATTTTTACATTTTAGACCAGTGGTTCTCATAGTATATCCTAGTAGTTCTCATAGTCCATTTTGAGAAACACTTATTTAGACACAGGAATTACTGATAAGGTCTTGTATTCGCAATTCAAATGAACTTCCCTCCTGAATTACCCATGAACCAACTGAGCTACACAGCAGTTGGGTCCAGCAGAGGTGCTCTTATTTGGGCCCCTGTCTGCCTGTGTCTCCCCAGCAGAGGTACTCTTATTTGGGCCCCTGTCTGCCTGTGTGTCTCCCCAGCAGAGGTACTCTTATTTGGGCCCCTGTCTCCCTGTGTGTCTCCCCAGCAGAGGTGCTCTTATTTGGGCCCCTGTCTCCCTGTGTCTCCCCAGCAGAGGAGCTCTTATTTGGGGGTGCTCTTATTTGGGCCCCTGTCTCCCCAACAGAAGTGCTCTTATTTAGGCCCCTGTCTCCCTGTGTGTCTCCCCAGCAGAGATGCTCTTATTTGGGCCCCTGTCTCCCTGTGTCTCCCCAGCAGAGGTGCTCTTATTTGGGCCAGCAGAGGTGCTCTTATTTGGGCCCCTGTCTCCCTGTGTCTCCCCAGCAGAGGAGCTCTTATTTGGGCCCCTGTCTCCCTGTGTCTCCCCAGCAGAAGTGATCTTATTTAGGCCCCTGTCTCCCTGTGTCTCCCCAGCAGAGATGCTCTTATTTGGGCCCCTGTCTCCCTGTGTGTCTCCCCAGCAGAGGTGCTCTTATTTGGGCCCCTGTCTCCCTGTGTGTCTCCCCAGCAGAGGTGCTCTTATTTGGGCCCCTGTCTCCCTGTGTCTCCCCAGCAGAGGTGCTCTTATTTGGGCCCCTGTGTCCCTGTGTCTCCCCAGCAGTGGTGCTCTTATTTGGGCCCCCGTCTCCCTGAGTGTCTCCCCAGCAGAGGAGCTCTTATTTGGGCCCCTGTCTCCCTGTGTCTCCCCAGCAGAGGAGCTCTTATTTGGGCCCCTGTCTCCCTGTGTGTCTCCCCAGCAGAGGTGCTCTTATTTGGCCTGCGCCCTGCATCCTACTCTCTGAGTTTTATAATTGACATTTCAGATCAGTAAAGTACCAATTATAAGTAAACATACAGTATAAGGAATCATTCTCCGGTCTATTTTGGGTATGTACAGCTAGTGTGTGCATACGTGTTTGTGTGAACACGTGTATATGTGTGTGTTTGCAAGAAAAGACATTATTTCTGAACGCACGCACGCACGCACGCACACACACACACACACACACACACACACACACACACACACACACACACACACACACACGTAAGAGCCAGTTGAGTGTGGGATGAAGTAGATAGAGTTACTCTGAATTATTTTTTTCACACCCTTCCCTCCCAACCTGATACCATGATAAGAGGTGTGAGGTGTGTGTGTGTGTGTGTGTGTGTGTGTGTGTGTGTGTGTGTGTGTGTGTGTGTGTGTGTGTGTGTGTGTCACTTGTGCACATCAAAAACAGCAGTTTCTCATTTTTTTTAGCAAGTTGCAAATGCTTTTGCACATCCATACAAACAACTGTATAGAATTCTGTGTTGAATAGCCATAACATGTAGGAATTAGTTCATAGTATACTATACAGTATATCATTACATGCAACATGGTTGAACATGTTGACATGTTCATTGCTGAACAAGAGACTGGCTTTTCAGGCAATCCATGATCTTTCGCCATTTGTCCGAATAGTTTTGAGAAATGCACTTACTGTTTTGCAAATAGCAAGGATGACTCAAGAGTTTTACCAAAGTTACTGAGAAAAACTGTAACACATGTAAAACCACAACTATTAAGTGTCCTAAGTGTGACTTTTCACCTCAGATGTTATCAATATAGATGAGTCCATCCTCATCACCCAGCAGCCTGTAGGCAGGAAGAGAGAAGAGAAGAGAACATGTGAGAGGATGGACAAATCAAATAGTATAAATACAGCCCAGACCTGCAGTCAGTCCAGAGAGGGTCTGGAGGAGTTCATTTTCAAATCTGAATACAGACTGTGGCTCAACCATTCCTGTCATCAGCAGTGACCAGAGAAAACCAGGTAAACACACACACGCACACACACACACACTAATAGTCATTACTATATTGCACTAAGCAGTAACTGTGGTCCTCTTGCGTTGCAGCATGAAGCTGTTGCTGGTTGCTGCTGCCTCTCTAGCAGTGGTGAGTTGTGCCAGCCTCTCTGTGGAGGACCAGGAGTTCCACGCATGGAAACTCAAGTTTGGTGAGGAAATGTTGCTATTATTTCTCTATGACTTTATTTGCTCATAATATATGACACTGATATGGTAGGCTATGACACTTTGGTTGGATAGTCCATCAAAGTCACCAAATTGAGGTTTACTGTAACATAGTCTGTGGATTATGCAGGTGTGACTATTTCATAATGATACTAGAAAAGCGCTCAGAGAGCGCAGACCTCCGCAAAGGCAATGTGGTCACAGACACAATATAAATTCCAGATCATGTTCTGGATCACCGATCGCCACCAAAATCGAATCAGCTCTTGCTTGACCCAATATACACATTGTCCGAAAATTTCATCCAAATCCATGCAGTACTTTTCAAGTTATCATGCTGACAAACAAACAAACAAACAGACAAACAAACAGACAAACCAACGTGACCGAAAACATAACCTCCTTGGCGGAACAACAACACCTTTCATTTTTATAGCGCTTTTTCAAGACACCCCAAAGCGCTTTACAGTGGAAGGGGGACTGTAGCGAAGGGAGACAACAGAACACCCGTTCTCAAACTCGCGTCTCCGGGGTGCTAAACGTGCAACTTGACCACAACACCAAAGAGCCACGCTCGTTGGTATGGCAGTCAGAGCGTATACTCAACTGTAGTGACGGTACTCTGTCACAGGGACCACTAACCACTTTGGTAGCACCCACCTGGGTGATGCACGGCAACCATTATATGCCAGAACGCTCATCACACATACCTTGAGGTGGAGAGTGAGGGAATTATTCAATGAGCCAATTACAGTGGGGGTTGATTAAGGGGCCAGTTTAGCCACAACACAACTCTTCACTTGGATAGTCCAGTTAAGTCACCTGCCAAGAGATTTCTGAGCATATGTATTGTGTTATGAATCTAAAGGGAAAAGAGAACATAGTTTGTGTTTGTCCCACAGGTAAGGTGTACAAGAGTCCGGAGGAGGAGGCTCGGCGTAAAGACATCTGGCTCTCCACCCGCCGCATGGTCCTGGCCCACAACATCCTGGCTGATCAGGGCATCAAGACCTACCGCATGGGCATGAACCACCTCTCTGATTTGGTACCACATACGCTTAGTGCAGACGGTTGCTATATTTGTTTCCTGAATGTTTTCATCACATTAGTCAATTACAGTAATTCTGATTTGTAGACAGACAGACAGACAGACAGACAGACAGATAGACAATACCTTACATTTCTATAGCACTTTTTCAAGACACCCAAAGCGCTTTACAGTGGAGGGGGGACCTGATGCACGGCAGCCATTATGCGCCAGAACGCTCACCACACACAAGCTTGATATAGGCACACAGGTAGACAGGTAGATAGATAGAAATGTCAGAATTTGTTGTCATGTCAATTACATGGGTTATTCTATTTTATAATAAGGTTTCAAAGTTCTTATTTGAAGTTGTAAATTAGTCAGAGTTGTTTATTTTTTCTCCCCAGGACGAGCTTGAGTACCTGACTCTGTATGGAAGTCTGCTGCCTGAGGATTTTATCAACAGCACAGACCAGCATGATGTAATATCCTCCTCACCACAAGATGGTGCTGAACTGCCTGGCTATGTGGACTGGAGGTCTAAGGGCTGTGTGACGCCTGTCCTACAACAGGGACAATGTGGATCCTGCTGGGCCTTTGCGGCTGTAAGTTAAGCAGTGAGCTATGTGCCATTAATATATATGTGTGTTTGTGTGTATGTGTGTGTGTTTGTGACTGTGTGTTTGTATGTGTGTGTGTGTGTGTGTGTGTGTGTGACAGTGTGTTTGTATGTGTGTGTGTGTGTGGATATGTGTTTGTGTGTGTGTTTGTATGTGTGTGTGTGTGTGTGTGGATATGTGTGTGTGTGTTTGTATGTATGTGTGTGTGTGTGTGTGTGTGTGTGTGTGTGACTGTGTGTTTGTATGTGTGTGTGTGTGTGTGTGTGTGTGTGTGTGTGTGTGTGTGTGTGTGTTTGTTTGTATGTGTGTGTATATGTGTGTGTGTGTGTGTGTGTGTGTGTGTGTGTTGTGACTGTGTGTTTGTATGTGTGTGTGTGTGTGTGTGTGTGTGTGTGTGTGTGTGTGTGTGTGTGTGTGTGTGTGTGTGTGTGTGTGTGTGTGTGTGTGTGTGTGTGTGTGTGTGTGTGTGTGTGTGTGTGTGTGTGTGTGTGTGTGTGTGTGTGTGTGTGTGTGTGTGTGCGTGTGTGTGAGAGAGAGAGAGAAGGTAAATGGGCTACTGTGTGTTTTCTCTCTTTCTCAGGTGGCTGCCGTGGAGTCCCACGCCTGCATCAGACACAGACGGAGTCCGATTCCCCTGAGTGAACAGCAGCTGGTGGATTGTGCTAAAGCATACGGCTGTAACGGTTGTCATGGTGGGACTCTTGCTGGTGCCTTCCAGCAATGTAGAGACAATGGAATCGTTGTTAAGAACTTCTACCCTTATAAGGGTCAAGTATGTCACACTTAATAAATATACATATTTTTTCTGATTGCTTAGATCCACACTACCCACCACCTAAATGTGCATCACCCACATCCTAAATTTGAGAGCCGTAATTTAAACAGCATTTCAGGATGAAATTAATTATTGAATTAAGTCAAGTACACCCCACTTAAAGGAGAAGTGGGACTCAAAGTGTATTGCAAAGTCATAAAAAATAACCTTGCAATATACTTTAGGTCCTTATCATACCAAACTTCTCCTGTAATAGACATATTTTTCCTGGTTGCTTAGATCCACACCACCCTCCAACCTAAATGTGCAAAATCACACAAATGTCACATTTGAAAACCAAACAACATTTGAATCTACGATTTGAATCTACTGATCTGATTGTCCAACAGGAGTCACAATGCCGCTTTTCATACAACCCAATACCAAAAAAGAAGATTGGTGCCCGATGCTCTGGATTTCGTAATGTGCAAGGAGGGGAACCGGGCCTTCAGAGAGCGGTGGCACAGATCGGACCCGTGGGAATTATCATTCCCATGCATTCCTCTTTCCACCATTATCACTCTGGTGAGTCCACTGGCAGGGCCGTCGCAACAGGACAGGCAAACCAGGCAATTGCCTGGTGCCCCAGGCTGAGAGGGCCCCCCAAGATCGACAAAAGTTCAACAAAAACAATTATTTTAATAAAAGATGGTTGAAGATTAGAATAATGTTGTTCATGTAGGTGCTAATCGGAAGATCTGATATCACCAAGTAATTAAGAGTCTGGGATCAATGTCAAACTTGTTGCCCTGGATGAATGGGTTAGGATTAGGGTTAGGGTTAAGGTACATTGATCCAGGGCAAACGTTTGACGTTGATCCTGGACTCTTAAATACTTGGTGATATCAGATCTTGCGTGTTTATCGGTGAAGGGCCCCCATTGCTGCTTACTTCCGGTAGTTTCGTCGTATTCGTGTATAATACCTTTTACTTGAAATGAGGAAATTAAAGGTCAGGTTATCTTTCTTCACTGGTTGGTCGATTATTTTATTAATGATTAATTGACTGCTTGTTTAAGGTGTCTACTATGAGCCCAATTGCCATTTCCCACCTCAAAATAATGTGCATCACATCATGCTGGTGGTGGGATATGGGACTGACAAAAAAGGTGGAGACTACTGGCTGGTGAAAAACAGGTGGGGTTAAAATCAACAAACTTTTCTGACCTTCATCATATGCAGTACTGTATCTTCAGTTATGAATCAGATAAACTATTGCTGTGGCAAATAATATGTAGAAATTGTGTTTGACAGAAAAAATGAAAAAAAGACAGTAAATGTTCAATTCTGTAATCAGTCTAATCTGATCTAATTGCACATATTAATTTCATGAACTCATCTCTGTTACAATGTGAAGAATAATAATTTTCTATCAATGAGGCCTGTTAATGTATCTGCCTTTCTGTCTGTAATGGTTTGATAGTCATGGTAAAAATTGGGGAGAGGCGGGTTACATCAGGATGGCTAGAAACAGAAACAACAACTGTGGAATCGCTTCTCATCCTGTTTACCCATTGGTGAAGTAAAAGGTTTGTATATGTATCATATTACGCTACTTTATTGGTAGTCTGACATAGCCCGCCCATAATACAAATGTTCATCTGTATCCATGGTCTGGGGACGTTTTTTGGGACTACCAGCCAGTAAGCGAAGCTGATTAGACGAGCTGTCCAATCGTTTCAAACCAGAACTGAATGCAATCCTCCTGCCCTATAATCGCGTCAGGTTAAAGAACCTCCAGACCATGAATACGGATGAACAGCAGTATTATGGTCGGGCGTTGTCAGGCTACTTTATTAGCCATGTACTCAGTTGTGTGAAATGCAAGTACAACTTCGGCCACTAGGGGACAGCATAGATCCACTGTAGTGCTCCGAATCGAACTGGACATGGGGTCCAGTCAGCCTTCTCAAGTCTGCATTTTAATAGTAAGGAATTCCACATTAGATGAGCTTAATTTATACACAATTTCAGTATCATATTACGCTATTTTATTAGCCTGGCAAGCCAATCCTTTTCCAGCAGAAAGCTCTACTGGGGTCTGGCGCAGCCGAATAGAGAGGTGAAGTCATGCCTACTTCTGTTTTTGTGATGGGACCTTTTGAGGCCAGTGGAGTGAAGTGACAGATAACTGTAATTTTCTGGTCTGCTTTGGTATTTCACATATAATTTTTATAATGTTTAAACATACATTTTTAAAACATTCAAAAATGTCAAAATTGAATTGATTGTAGACAGGTTGCAAACGTTACTTTAGATTATACAACAAACATAGCCTTGATTTACATTAATGGTTACTATTCAAGTTCAATTACAACATATGTGTGACTCTGCAAACTGAATTTGCTGCCACTAGGAGTGTCTAGATTTCCAGGCTATTATTTCATATTGCTTGTTACAAGTTGTATATTAGATATATTAGAGTTGTATATTGGATATATTAGAGTTGTATATTGGATATATTATATTTGTATATTATATTATATTATATTATATTATATTATAAATCCAATCTTCCACTTCACAGTGAAAATAGAGAGGCCACTGAGGACAACTCTGCTCTGCTGGCGTGATGCTGATGGGTTATGGCTTTGGCTTGACCTGCTGAATCAATTGGATTTCATCTGTTAACATACAGTACTTGTACGATTACTACAATTAGTCAAATAATTCTTGCATTTGTATTCAATAACCTAATGCCTTATGCTTCTGCTCCAATAAAGATACAGCATTTTAATTCTGTGTGAGTCAAAGTTAGTGTGTGTGTGTGTGTGTGTGTTGCACATTTGTTTTGTTGTTGATGTGTTTTTGTGGTAACACTTTAGAATAAGGTTACATAAATTTACATTAATTAATGCTTTAATTACTGTATTAATAATGATAAGTTAACAATAAGTGTATACATGAGTCATTATAAAGAATTTTATGCATTAATGTTTGACTCATATGGATCCTATATGATTTACTATGAAATTAACGGTCAGCTAATGTGCCCATTTGCATTTAGTTATGTGCAGTCAAACACACACACACGCACACACACACACACACACACACACACGCAAACACACACAAACACTTACTGTACATACACACACAAACACACATATTCCCTATGCACATATGCACAAACACTGGGTGTTTTCTTCCGTTCTCTGCTACATCATGCTATATCTAACAGAAATGTTCTGCTTGCTTACACACTGAAATATAAGCTATCACACATTTAGCAAAACTCTACTTCCACAGTATTTCACACCCATGCAGAATTACAGAATAAGCATACCGTCTCCACGCCTTTTGCTAAACTTTACTAAGAGGGAATTGCACTACAAACATTTTTACACAGACCAGTGGTTCTCAAAGAGTAGTCCATTTTCAAAAGTCTCCCTGTGTGTCTCCCCAGCAGAGGAGCTCTTATTTGGGCCCCTGTCTCCCTGTGTGTCCCTGTGTGTCTCCCCAGCAGAGGAGCTCTTATTTGGGCCCCTGTCTCCCTGTGTGTCTCCCCAGCAGAGGTGCTCTTATTTGGGCCCCTGTCTCCCTGTTTCTTTTCTTTTCCCTTTTATACAGTATTACACATTATGTGTCTCTTTCCTCTGTGAGGACACCTTTAGATTTTGTGTAATTTTTTTTCACTGTTGTTTACATTATGCTGGAAAGAAAAAATCAGGACAATATTCACCCCCTCATTAAAATAAAGTAGGTTACTGGTGGTTATGGTTGGTTACTTTTAATGTATCGTACATACAGTTTATGTATATTGACTCTTAGTAAGCATTAAACCTTTTAACAGCTGTCTATGGACAACAGATGTGAAATAACTGGTACATTTTATGAGTATAATTACATTATTATTTACATAATTAATTAATTAATTTTAGTGCTGTCAAACGATTAAAAAATTAATCTGATTCATCACAACATTTTGCAAGGATTAATCATGATTAATCACTTTTAATCACAACTCATTTCCTCCAGTAAGAATTTGGATGCTAGGGTATATTGGATCCTTATTTTGCCCTGTAAAGGCCCTGATACTGAATCGTTGGCTTTGTTAGTCTCAAATGGGAAAATTCACACCTGTCCCCTACCCCCAAGGATTCCCCAAACATGTAGTTGGATAGTCAGGAGCTAGGCCATAATCTTTGTATAGTTTGACTTGATAGCGGGCCATTTTCTATCTAAAATTTAACATAATACATGCCATGAAAGTGGAACCATATCCACCAGGATTAATCTGAGTTAATTTTTTTAATCTGAGTTAAATTTTTTGGATTAATCACGTGATTAATCAGTTAATTTTGCCAGCACTAATTAATTTATAATAAACATGTTACACAATGTCAAACCCCTTTGTTAAAGCAAGCCTACAATGACTGCAATAAATAATGGAGTAGTGACCTATGCCCATACAGCGTACTGTATGTCTGCGCATGTTTACTGTATATCTGTGGGTCAGCGAGTTGGTATTTATCTGCTGTAGAGTTAGAGTTTAACAGAACTGGATGTGCAATGAATCTTGTATGAAATTGTGTGCCACTGGAGTGTGTAAAAGAGGACAGTTAATTTAATAAAGATTTTATTGATCTGTATTAAATTTCTTGATTTCAGAGGAATGAATGCCAAGCAGATTTGGCATAATTTGGCAAAGAAATGTATATGGCCAGGTTTACTTCAGGATAAAAGCACCTGTATCTCTATACATAAGGCTATGTTATAAAACCTGAAAATAAGGAAACAATAGCTTCATAACACAACAGTTTACCTTTTGGATACCTATTTGAAGGAACCGTCATAAGACTGACATGACACTGTCATTAACTATTCAGGACAAACTAAAGTGACAACAATAAGAGTATTTGTAGTAGTATTCCCCCAAGCCTTACTGAGTCAAAGTTCTGATATCTTAAGATACTCTTTGGAGGAACAAATCATAATTGAGATCAAGACAAGACTGCTGTACCATTGATGGTGAAAAAAAGCTATGATAGAAATACAAGGGCAAGGAACTTGTAGCTGACCATGCCATATACTGTACATAGCTTATCAGTACATTTACAGGTCCGTCCATTTTGAATGAATTTGTTCACTAAATATGCAACTTGCACAAACCCCATGATAGCCCAGAGGGCAGAGTTATAGCCTAACACAAGCATAACAAACACTTATTCAAATTCCAGAAAATTGTATAGTGAGTATTTTAGCTGGATTTACATTGGATTTCTCCTTAAAGTTTTGTAAACAAGCCATGAATGGTCAATTTAATTTAGGATAAAAGTGCCTGCCACTCCTCGACTGTGGAATTTTTTGTTTCCCCTGCACACTTCTGGAATATGCTGTAACTGTCTATAAAATTAAAAATGTAAAGTTGAGTAGTATCTGGTATTGTGTACTTGTGTACCACCAGTGAAAATCGAAAGGAAAACAGACCACAGTAGTCAAGCTGGTGTTCTTTATACCTAGGCAGTATGTACTTGTGTTTTTCTTTGTGTTGTCATCAGATCATTTCATCTTTTGAGTGACTGTTGAAATAAAACAGAGTGAAAATATAATGATTTTGGAAATTATGCAATGCAGCCATTTTAATATTACTCTTTAATGCAACAGTCTTTTTGTTTTATTTCGTAAAATAAAACAGATCAGTTACTTACTTGTTTTTTAAAAAAGATAATATAGTACTTATTATTATCATTTTATTTCTCATGCACAGGAAGTGACCACACCCATATAGGCAACATTCAGGCTACATGTATGTATAGTGAAATAGATAGTACAGACCTTTGATTAAAAATACAGCAGCAGTTACGCCTATAGCAACACCACCAGCAGCAGCAATAGCCATGAGGGATACGGTTGACATAGAACTATAACACACAGTTATCCCCATTCCACAAAAGGTGAGAGAGACTGCCCACCTAAAAAAAATAGGATTTGTTAGAATTTGTAAAATTTTTATTTTAATCATTACAATTAGCCTGGGAATTCCCATGCTCCTTTGCGCGCTTATTTCATTTCACTCTGCAGAGGAGCATGGTGACCATGGGTGTTTTTCTCGCTTACTTTCGATATCCAATCGCAGAACAAAAAGGGATTTGTACGGCCCTCGATTGCATTTTACGTCACGTGGTGGCTCTGGTATTGGCTCCGAGGTATGTACAGACGCTATGATAGACATTCGTAGCGCCCAATAAACGGCTATGGACAATTGTAAACGATGCTTCCACTACGAGAAATGCAATAGGTAGGTCCCCAGACTAAATATCACTTGTGATTTTAGTTTGGCATTCGCCAGGCTACATCACAATAGGCACTTCATATTGGAACAGTGCAAAATCGGGGTCTAAGACCTCTGGCTTTAGACCCATCAAGTCTTTAGAGCTTCTCAGGAACCGTAGCCTCAGACACCTTCCCAAAATAGAAGCTCCCCACTTGGGAACTTAGGGATATTGCATTTTAGAAAGGGGAAAGGTTACGGGGTTATTGCACATTAAAAAAGGGGAAAAGGTTATGGGGAAAGGGAAAAGGTTATGGGGGCTACTTTATCAAGCGCTTCTAAAAACATGCTTTTAAATAAATGAGCACCATGCCTTGTCCACATCTTTATAGTGTGTAACATTAGAATGGGGACGAGATGGGGGTCCGGGTCAAGACTGAGTTGAGACCAACACCACAAAAAGTTTTCATATTCATGAATTAATATCACCCCAGTTAGCAGAAGTGGAAAGTAACTAATTATATTTACTCAAGTTACTGTAATTAAGTAGGTTTTTTTCAGTGAGTAGTTTTTCAAATAAATAATTTACTTTTTCTTGAGTACATTTTGAGACAAGTACTTTGTACTTCATTACTTTTTTGAAACCTCCCCAATTACTCAGTACAAAAAAA